>JAAEAF010003119.1:126473-176975 GCA_011037195.1 Triatoma infestans | reverse complement strand
AGAGAGAATACGATAGAGTGAAAGACAGACAATAACAGAGTGAAGGAGAGGTTGGTTGGAAAGTGTAACTCTCATTTCCTTTATACTTTATAATGAGGCTGCAAATTACAAAGATGTAAAACATTCCTACTAGAATGTTGTTAGCAGGTGACTTTGCAATTATTCATGCTGAATATTATCACCAATATTCCAACTGGGTATAATAGAATGTTCAACTTTGAATTTTACACATTATTAACTAGAATATTACGTAATTGTGACATTTAACAATTTCACTTTCAATAAATCAAATATTAAATATCTTATATTAGTTATTTGCAAAAGATTTTTTTTTACTTTCTCTTCCTCCTAGTAAAGATTAAGTATTGTAATCGTGTCAAATTTTCGATATCGAGTTTTTCACCGGAAATATCCGTTTTGAGGTCCCCTGAGTTCAAAAAAGTGGCATTTAGCAAATGCTCTATGTGGTGTGTGTATGTAAACAGCATAGCTCAAAAACGAAAAAAACCGTAGAAAGTTGAAACTTGATATTACGTTTAGTTACGTTATGTGTCAAAATTTCTCTACCGGAAGTACCACTTTACTAGTTTTTTTTTTTTCTCAGAAATGGCTCCGACGATTTTCATCAAACTTGGTACATAAACTACGCATACAAATAGCTACAACTTTTATTTGAAACATTTCACTGAGAATATTCATTTAAGGGCAGTTATGGAGGGATGGGTGGGGTTAGGTTTTCATCTAAAGTGCTATTTCAGTTTATTAGACAATTCTGTTATCTAAATAATGTTAATTAGAATTAGATATTTTGTTGAAATTCCGTGTTTGAAAAAAATCGGATAACCGGACGTGTGTTTACTTTACCACTTTACTAAATGATTTTTTTTTTCACTTTTTCGTGATTTTCTCAAAGAATGTTTGGACGATTTTCTTGAAACTTCTTATATAAACTAAACATACAAAGATCTTCAACTTTTATTTTAAAACATTTTTCTGAGAAAATTTATTTAAGGGCACTTTTAGGGGAGGGGTAGGGTTACGTTTTTCTCTAAATTGTTATTATAGTTGATTATTATAATTCTATCATCCAAACAAAATTAATTAGAAATAAATAGATGGCATAAAAGATGTTCGAGTTTCAACAAAATTAGTAAACCGGAAGTGCGCTTTTACTGAACAGTAGTAAGTGAAAGTTGTGTGATTGTTTCACACCAGGTTTTTTTTTTTAGTTTTGATACATTTTATTCTGGAAAATTTTTCCTTGTTTTTTTTTTTTATTTTGTTTTTTTAAATAAAATAAATAAGCGTTCCTTAAGCTTTTTTTTTTTTTTTTTTTTTTTTTTTTTTTTTTTTTTTTTTTTTTTTTTTTTTTTCTACATAGAATTTCTCTCTTTTTGTAAACATGAAAAAGTAGAAACATTTTATATTAATAAAAATACCCCCGCCATCATACTTCTTTTTTTTTTTATTGGATTAAACATCCGGTAGAAGTGTGGTGCCCCCACAGTAAGTTACAAATATATTTAATTCCTAACCTGTATTTGACGTTATAAAATGAAGTATAAAAAAAACAAATAAAAGAAATATTTTAGAAAGGAACGTAATAATATACAGAAGTCAAAAAATAATCAAAAGATATTTTGCTAAATCCACAAGCTTTAAATTCTGAGATGTTTATTTTTTCTAACATCAGAAAATCACCAGAATTATTGTGAAAAATATTTAAACGAAAAATTAGACAATAAAAAGATTTATAAAATTTTCCCCCTGTAATATTATCTGATTAACACAAATTTGTTATTTTAAATGTTCTGTGACGTCTAGGACGGATGAACAACACAATGGCCTTAATATTTATTTTCTGTTAAATCAAAAAACAATTTTATCAGTTTTAATTAATTTTTAGGATCCAATAATTTATATGCAACACAGTAATTAATACATTGTTTTAATATTTGTCTTTATGTTAAAAAAAAAATCATTCATCGCATTTCACATACATATATTTATATTATATAGACAGTTGGCTGGCAAAAGGGTGCAAATTACACGGTTCCAAATCATTAGTGCAAGACAACACACTCGGCCAACTCTCTTGTCATTTATCCCCCACCCCGGTATCCAAGAGAAATTATATATAAAGAGCGAGCATCAACTACAAACATCCAGTATTATTCACACAATCGTATTCAGCCGTTGAACGAGTTCATACACGCAGTCGTACACCAGGAAGTATACAGAAAGTTTGCAGATAATTCCAAAAAAAAGAAGAAATAATAAAAAAATACAAAAACTTACTTTTTAAAGTCAAAATTTGTCAGTACAATTGAGTTTAGTTACAAGAAGAATTAATTGCAAGAGTTTTGTCTATTATAAAAGTTTAGAATTAACTACTAAATTATAATTTTGTAAAGTATGTAAATTCATTTTTAGTTAATATACTTATTGTAAACAAGTGATGTCACATTCACTATCACAATAACACATAATATAAAAAGTAAAGTAATGGCTACTATTCGAGGCGGGCTTAACGTCCAATTAGGTGTCGTGGGCAGGGGCGGAAGTATCTACATTACTATTATTTTCTAAACGAATATAAAATTTAGCAGTTATAGTGCGGGACTCGAACTGAGGACCTCACACTTAAAAGTCCATGATCATAACCACTACACCACCAACACCTGCCCCAAATCCGAAACTAATTGCATAATACGAGGGTGGTTTGAAAAGTTCTCGGAATCACGCTAGATGTCAGTGCTAGAGCAACGAGATTCCCGCGCAATAATCACACATCCTTTGTGAGTGAACACGTGGCGCGTCAGTGCTCTTGCTGCAGGAGAGTGGTAGTGACGACTCTTTGTTGTTGTTCCCGCGTAGTGATTTGTGACAATGGAAAAAACTGAGATTCGAGCAGTGATTAAGTACTTTGTAAAGAAAGGTATGAAAGCAAAGGAAATTCATGCCGACTTTCAGAACACACTGGGGGACTCTGCTCCTTCATATTCAACTGTTGCCAAGTGGACCAGCGAGTTTAAATTTGGTCGGGAGAGCTTAGATGATGATCCGCGTAGTGGACGGCCAAAAAGTGCTACGACCCCAGAATTTATCGCAAAAGTGCATAAAATGGTAATGAAGGATCGTCGACTGAAAGTGCGAGAGATTGCTGAAGCTATAGGGATGTCATCTGAACGGGTATATCACATTTTAACCGAAGAATTAGGAATGAAAAAATTATCGGCAAGATGGGTGCAGCGGCTCTTGACATTGGACCATAAACGCACCAGATTGGAAATGTCCGAACAAAGTCTGGCCCGTTTTCAGCGCAACCAACAAGATTTTTTGCGCCGGTTTGTGACTACAGATGAAACTTGGGTCCACTACTATACCCCAGAGACAAAACAGCAGTCAAAGCAGTGGAAACATGCTGAGTCACCACCACCAAAGAAAGCAAAGGCAGTACGTTCGGCCGGAAAGGTCATGGCCTCAGTTTTCTGGGATGCAAAAGGCATTCTGCTGATAGATTATCTTCCTACTGGCCAAACAATTACGGGGCAATACTATGCAAACCTCCTAGACCAACTACAGGAAAAGATACGCGAAAAAAGGCCTGGTTTGGCAAGGAAGAAAGTCATCTTTCATCAGGACAACGCCCGCCCGCACACAAGTGTTATTGCCATGGCAAAACTTCATGAACTGAGGTACGAATTGTTGCCACATCCACCTTATTCACCTGATTTGGCACCATCAGACTTTCATCTCTTCCCCAAGCTGAAAATTTTCCTCGGTGGACGGAGATTTCCTACAACGGAAGAACTGACAGCCGAATTGGAGAGGTACTTTGCAGACCTGGAGGAATCTCATTTTCGAAATGGGATAAAGGCATTGGAACATCGCTGGACCAAATGCGTTAGTCTACAAGGAGACAATGTTGAAAAATAAAAGCAGTTCCACCGAGGTACTTCTTTCTAGTACATTCCGAGAACTTTTCAAACCACCCTCGTATTGTATAGATGCCATATAAAAAGCTCCTCCTCTAAATCTTCCCAGGAAAATTGTTTCAAATAAAAGTGATAGGGTGATAGTTATGTGTGTAGATTAGCATCAAAGTTTAAAGAAACTCGTTGGACATTTTTTGTTGTTGAGAAAATCGGGTAATACTGAAAAAAAAAAAACATTGAGTTAAAAATCCCTGTTTCGGTTGATGGATTTCCGCTGAAAGCTTCGTGCTAGTAGTAAGTACTAAGGGCAGTGGGAGTACTTAAACGGATACCAAATTCGAGCTACCTGCGATTTTTACTTTCTCTTACTCCTAATCGTAAGAGTAATCGTGTCAAATTTTCGATATTGAGTTTTCACCGGAAATATCCGTTCTGAGGTCCCCTGAGTCCAAAAAAGTGGTTTTTAGTGTGTGTGTGTGTGTGTATGTGAACAGCATAGCTCAAAAATGAAAAATCGAAGAAAGTTCAAATTTGATATTCCATTTTGGTATCACCATGGGATCCGACAGTGGGTCATCTGTCAAAATTCCTCAACCGGAAGTACCACTTTACTGTTTTTTTTTGTTTTTTTTTACGTTTTTGCGATTTCCTCAAAAATGGCTCTTCAAACTTACTATATTAACTACACATACTAACAGCTACAACTTTTATTTGAAACATTTCTCCGGGAAAATTCATTTAAGAGTACTTTTGGAGGAGGGGTGAAGTTAGGTTTTCATCTAAAGCGCTATTTCAGTTTATTAAACAATTCTATTATCTAAATAATGTTAATTAGAATTGAATATGTTGTTGAAATTCCGAGTTTCAAAAAATCGGAAGTACGTTTACTTTACTACTTTACTAAATGATTTTTTTTCACTTTTTCGCGATTTTCTTGGATATGTGTTTGACGATTTTCTTGAAACTTCCTATATAAACTAAACATACAAAGATCTACAACTTTTATTTAAACACATTTCTCTGGGAAATTTCATTTAAGGGCACTTTTGGAGGAGGGGTGGGTTTATGTTTTTTCTCTAAAGTGCTATCATAGTTGATCATACAATTCTATCATTCGTACAAGACTAATTAGAAATAAATAGATGGCTAAAATTCCGAGTTTTATAAAAATTTAGTAAACCGGAAGTGCGCTTTTATTGGACAGTTTATTCAGTTTTCGGCGAATTTCATTAAATTTGGTACACAAAATATAAAATTTGTCCATTATATAATTTTGAGAAATTTGGAGTAAGAGAATGTTGTGTGTGTTTCACACCAGATTTATCATTTTTGAGATATTTTGTATAAACAAAACACACACACACACATATACAGAAACCTTCACATACATCCTGACTATTTGCTAGAAAATTGTTTTTCGTACTTGGGGGACCTCAAAATATGTATTTCTGGTGAAATGATTGCTACTATACTTTCTCCTTTTTCATTGAGGAAGATAAAGTAAAAAAGGAGAGATAAAAATTATTTAAATTCCAAAATATTTAATATTAATTGCTAACGTCTAACTGATTAATAGACATTTTTTATTATAATTATATATTTATGCCTTGGTTAATAAAAGTTTAACTAATTTTTCCGACAGGTTTAACGTCCAATTTCCAAATTTTATCTTGATTATTAATTAAATGGAAAATTGATTTAATGGCAATGGCAGGTATGGGCATGCCAATTCAAGAAACAAGTATTATATTATAATTTACATTGTTTATAATTTATATTCGTTTTTACTATAGAATATTTTAGGCTAAATTACTGTAACCTACGTGTAAGGCTACTATGTAGTAGATAAGGCTTTTAATCAAAAAGAAACTGCACTACTAAAAGGTTTTAAAGATACTTGGAAGAGATAAGTGCCCTACTTACAGATTGCACTACATCGTACATTATTATTCTAAGACCCGTGAAGTTGTTCACAACATAACTTCTTCTTTAATCAGCCCCAGGGTTTTTATAAATTCGGTCATTGTTTTTTTTTTTCCACAGAATTTCACCTATTGTAATGCTCAGTTTCTAATTTATTAAATTTTATTTAAATTTAGAATTTATCTAACTTGATTGATTCATGGTCCATATTCATTGTAGATTATTGTATCGTATTATTGCATTACGACCTGAAAGATCTATTGCGCCTCCCGAAGCTTTCTTCCGGCCTCCAAGATGCATTCTCTAGCTGCAGACAACAATGCCCATGACCGGATAGTGAGTTGTAGAGGTTCCTAGGAAGAAAAAAAAATCTAAGGACAGCATGCTGGATACGAACCCAGGATCCCGTGTTGCTAGTCCAGCGCGCTACCACTGAGCTAATCCCTCCCTTCTCCCTTGGCTTTCGCCAATTAGCTAGGGACGGAGACCCTAGTTTGTGTACTGTGTTTGTACTTGTCTGTAAAGTGTAGAATGTATTTAGTACTGTTCTGACGAAGTGCATGGAGTACTGAGCCGTGGTAACCCGAGGGGTTGCTACTCCCTAAGAAACTGCATGCAACAGATAGCCCTTGCGGGCTGTCCATATTCATTTAATAATACTAATAAAATCTGGCTTGAAACAATTAATCTTTTTATTGGAGTTAAAAGTAAAAATATGAAAGGGAGAACATTCATGTTACATCATAATATCCATCTGAATGTGTCAACATTGTAGATCAGGAGGTATTGCGTCCATCAATCCCCAGCAAAACTTTACAGTATCGCGCTTATCAATCCCCAGCAAAACTTTACAGTACCGCGCCTATCAATCCCTCGCAAAACTTTACATTATCGCGCCTATTAATCACAACAAAGTGCACTTCTCAGTCCACTACAGGCCTCCGAGCAGTGTCCTCTAGCTACAGACAACACTGCTCATCACCTGAGCTGTAGAGGCTCCTAGGAAGTGAAACTCTAAAGGCATTATGCTGGATTCAAACCCAGGACCGGACAACACTGCCCATGACCGGATATAGAGGCTCCTAGGAAGAAAAAATCTAAGGACAGCATGCTGGATTCGAACCCAGGATCCCTGTTGCTAGTCCAGCGCGCTACCACTGAGCTAATCCCTCCCTTCTCCCTTGGCTTTCGCCAATTAACTAGGGACGGAGACCCTAGTTTGTGTACTGTATTTGTACTTGTCTGTGAAGTGTAGAATGTATTAGTTTAAGTGACGAATGTATTTAGTACTGTTCTGACGAAGTGCATGGAGTACTGGGCCGTGGTAACCCGAGGGGTCGCTACTCCCTAAGAAACTGCATGCAACAGATAGCCCTTGCGGGCTGTCCATATTCATTTAATAATACTAATAAAATCTGGCTTGAAACAATTAATCTTTTTATTGGAGTTAAAAGTAAAAATATGAAAGGGAGAACATTCATGTTACATAATATCCATCTGAATGTGTCAACATGGTAGATCAGGAGGTATCGCGCCTATCAATCCCCAGCAAAACTTTACATTATCGCGCCTATTAATCACAACAAAGTGCACTTCTCAGTCCACTACCGGCCTCCGAGCAGTGTCCTCTAGCTACAGACAACACTTCTCATCATCTGAGCTGTAGAGGCTCCTAGGAAGTGAAACTCTAAAGGCATCATGCTGGATTCAAACCCAGGACGTCCGCTTTGCTAGTCCAGCGCACTGAGCTAATCCCTTCCTTCTCTGGCTTACACCAAATTAACTAGGGACGCAGACTAAGTGTATTATGTACTATTCTGACGAAGTGCAAGAAATACTGAGCTGTGGTACCCGTGAGGACGCTACTTCCCATGTAATTGCATGCAACAGATTCTCCTTGCGGGCGACTGATTGTATAAGACGAATGGTTTTAGAGAAGGTTTTCTCCTACAATGCAGTTGGCCAAGGGATATTGTCTTGACTAAGGGTATCTTGCCTCTGTTACACAGGCTTTTGTAAACTTTTGCCAGCCAACATACAAATTTCCTTTAACTAATATATCTAAATTATATTTATAAAATATTATATATGGCTTCCATCACACCACAGATTGCTTGCCACCAGATACCGCGAATATCCAACATTTCTTTCAATCATATGAAAAATATATTTTATTTAAAAACAAGATTACATAAAACTTTTCATTTATAAACAAAAATAAATAAATAAATGAATTGAATCACTCAAAATGTAGAACGACCCTATACAATCGTCCGCTGTATTAAAACTAATGTTTTGATATAGTGCCCAACCACAATGTACACAAAACTGTGATTTAACGATAAAGCAGGATAAAGATTGTTTTATTAAATTAATTAATATAGAAAAACGAAGGACCCTTGAATTAATAGGGACATTGTGACCCCCGAATTTTCCCACACTAACAAGCTGCAGAAATTAAATTTAATTAGAAAACATTGTTATTATATGACCCAGTATTGTTATAGTTACATAATTGTGTTAAATAAATTAATTCATAGAACTTTTATAATACCCAATGTCTTTTTGTAATTTAAATTTTTAAATTAAAAAATATTTATATAATTATGTAAACGTAAATTGTGTTATTGTTCTAAAAAAAATGAAATTAGTATTTTGACTCCCGAACTAATTTTAAACTCTCGAGCCATCCAGAGTTAAATGCAAATATTTAATGTTTTACATACAAGCATTTTTTTTTTTTTTCTTAATAACAATTCCCCATGAAATATATAATATCTCACTGTATTTGTTCTGTTTTGTTTTTATACTATACTCTTACTACAAGGCATGGTAGATTTAAGGGATTTGCTAAATACTGGATTTAGTCTCTCAGGTCCGAGTGTGTTTTTCATGAACAGTAAACTAGATAAAGGATTCTGTTTAATATAAGACCTTGGGGGGGGGAGTGGATTTAGCAAGTCTCTCGCCGGTTTCACCTATAATAGCAAGATGTTTTGTGACTCTGTGTCATACAAGAATTTTTTTTATTTTTTTATTTAAAAAAAAAAATGGATTTCTTAAAAATAAATTAAAAAAAATAATAATAATAACTATTATTATTTTTATTCTGTTGCTTTATATTATTTATAATATTGTCGAAAGTTTTCCGCCTGATCACAAAATAAATAAAAGCTAATTTATAAAATAAACCATTTAAAGCTCTAGAGACAAGTGAGAGATAATCATTAAATTTGAAGGAACTTTAATGGTCAAATGTATGGAGCAAAGGAAATTTAAAATTTAATTTTAAGCTAAAAGGTTTCCCTACATACAAACATACATACAAACAGACACACCCATATGTGTATATTTACATATACATATATTACTAATACTAAATATTTCTCTAAAGCACCAAATACTACATCGAGGATTTCAAACACAAATGTAGTAGTAGCAAAGGGCCAGTTAATTAGATAAATATCAGAGATGGGCGACCCCCCCCCCCAATTCAATAATATTTTTGTCGATCAAAATATCCATTTTAAAAACAAAAGAAATGCCTTTACGATTTAAGCATTTAAATTAAACATTTTTACTTTCTCTTACTCCTAGTAAGAGGAAGTATTGTAATCGTGTCAAATTTTCGATATCGAGTTTTCACCGGAAATATCCGTTTTGAGGTCCCCTGAGTCCAAAAAAGTGGTTTTTAGCAAATGGTGTGTGTGTGTGTGTGTGTGTATGTGAACAGCATAGCTCAAAAACGAAAAATCGTAGAAAGTTCAAACTTGATATTACGTTTAAGTATCACCATGGGATCTGACGGTGCGTTATGTGTCAATATTCCTCAACCGGAAGTACCACTTTACTAGTTGTTTTTTTTACTTTTTGCAATTTTCTCAAAAATGGCTCCGAAGATTTTCTTTAAACTTGTTATATCAACTACACATACAAAGAGCTACAACTTTTATTTGAAACATTTCTCCAAAATTCATTTAAGGGCACTTCTGGGGGGGGTGGGGTTATTTTTCTCTAAAGTGCTATCACAGTTGATTATACAATTGTATCATCCAAACAAAATTAATTAGAAATAATACATGGCCAAAATTCCGAGTTTCAAGAAAATTAGTAAACCGGAAGTGCGCTTTTACTGAACAATTTTTTCAGTTTTCGACGAATCTTATTAAATTTGGTACACAAACTATAAAAGCTGTCAATTATAATTTGGAGAACTGGAGTAAGAGAAAGTTGTGTGAGTGTTTCACACCAGATTTTTTTACCATTTTTATTGTAACACTAAATATAATAAGTTCAAGAAAATAATGTCCAATTTTTTAAGTAAAATTATTATAATAATATATAAATTTTAATTGGCAAAAATATTGTTTTTTTTTTTTTTTAGAAAAGAAATTATCTGGGTCACGGGTCAAATCCGGCCCAGTTTGCGACCACCAGGAAAAAATTCCGAATGAGTTTGAAGGAATTTTGATTTGACCAGAATTATAACTTTACAGTACGTGGTTTTTGAGTTTTCTACAATTTTAACGGGTTTCTTCAAACTTAATGTATGTAATAACTACAGTTATAGAACTATCATTTTTATTAGAAAACTTTCCCCCACCAAAAAAAAAAAAAAGAATTTTATCGGGATTCACACATACTTTACTCAAAACTGTAGTTTCCTTTAATGGATGTGACAATGAGAGAGAACTGGAGAGAATGAATTTTGGAATGAGATTAGAAATAAACTAGATGATATGTTGAACATTGTATAATGAAAAGAACACACAAACTGCAAGTAATTTATAGTCAAATGAAGTTACGTTGCGAGAAAATAATAAAGTGTCAGATTGGCTGAGTAATTAGAAAGTAAGTAGATAGGTTGCTGATTGGTTGTACGTTGTAAAAAGCTGTCCCGAACACTTCTGCGCTCGCTCTATATATATGAATCGAATTCTCGCTAGTCTGGCCTAGGTGGGGAGTAACTAACGTTTGATTCATTTAATGTCTGTTTCTTCGCTCTTCGTATCCTATGAATCTTTAATGATTCGGATCCTATTACATTTCCTAAATAGTTTAAAACATCAGATTCCTCACAGAAAAGAATCTGAACAATATATATCTGAGAGGACTTTGATTCTAAGATCTTTTCATTCAGTTTTTCCTTACGGTTTTTAAAGATCATAAGAACACTTTTAAATATGCGTTTTTTTTGGGAGGGGGCAGGGAAAGCGATATGGCCACTTTACCATTCATCGCGATATGCTTTTAAAGCTACTTATAAAATGTTTCCTGATAAAATAAAGACTTTTGTTTTCGATCATTCTTAGAGTACCAGGTTACTTTCTATACCTGTTAATTGCCTCCAGTGTTACACGAACAGGTAGGACAGCATAGGATAATGAGGTTACACGGATGGTTACAGCAACCAGTAGGCCTGGAGCTGCGATCTAATTTGAGACAGGAGATCACTTGACAATATCTCTTGGTGAATGAACCATAGTTTTCCTGGCTGACGTTTATGCTATTCTTTGTTGTATTTTGGATGAGCGGGTATGTAACACTAACTTCTAAAGATTTTTGTATCTTCGGACAGTCAAGCTGCGTTGAAGGAGCTGAATTCATGTGTCATCACTTCCAAGAATACTGGAAGAACTTTCTTCCTTGAAGGTTGTAGTAAGGATGTCTAGTCTGGGTACCAGGTCATATGGAAATTTTTGGTCATACATTTGCCAAATTAGACGCCTCTCTCCATTTCACTGGTCCAGAGCCCGCGTGCCTTTTAGACAAGTTTACAGTCATGGATAAGCTACACAGCATTCAGATGAGCGGGTCAGTGGGTTGTCGGCGGTCTAAGATGCGAATTCGGGGTCCGGACAGGATTGTTAGTAAGAAGTTGCTATATCATTGACAGACCTCTCTCAGGCAACTGGTTGGATTTCTTACTGAGCCATTGTGGTTTAAGGAGACATCTCTATGTAGAATTTGTGAGAGAGAGGAAGAAATACACATTCAACTTATGACACATTGCTTGGGTTTTGAGTAAATTAGGTTCAGGATCTTTGGTCGTCACGGGGATGTCGTAGAAGAGCTTAAGGTAACTGTTTCCTTTTAAGATTATGATTCGATTTTTTCGGGACTGCTTTGAATCTTAGATGGGTTAGATCCGGGTCTGGATTTTTGTTCTAGACCTGGTTTATTGATGTTTTGCTTTTGGGTTGCTACGGGGGGAGGGCTTTGGATTGCTTAGGATTTGGTTCCTTCTCACAGACGAATAATAATAATCAATAAGAAAGCTTCAATAGAACGTAAAGTTCTTAATGTGATCGCTGCCACATGCAGTGGCGTAGCCAAAAATAGCAAGGAGGATATCGATGTCTGGGCCTCCAGTCTTCTAAAAAAAACTAAAATGTCTTTTAATCTTATAAAATTTGTTCTCATTATAATTATTACTATGCATAAAAATAATAAAATATTATTTTATTTCAAATTCACAAACTCAAATAGTTCGTCAACATTATCTTAAATAATGTTCCACGTGCCCCACCCCACCACGTGCACCCCATAATTATATCAATTATGAATAAAGTGCAAGAAAACAATTTATTGTTGTAAACAATTTTTATTATTATTATTATTCGCAAAAGGGGAGGGCAAAACCCTACGCTATCCAAAACCCCCCAGGGCCCATATAGCTACCCCTAAAGAATAACAACCACTGGGACTAGAATGAAAATCCAGGCCCAGGTTTTAACCATCTAAGTTTCACAACAGACCGAACAAATCGGACCAAAACCTTAAAAGGACACAGCTTTTAAGATCCTCTACCGACATCCTATTCCGGCCGAAGGTCCTAAACCTAATCTTCTCACAACCCAAACAATCCGTCATCAGATGCATGGGTGTTTCCTCCTCAGTTTCACAAACTCTACAAAAAGGGTCAGGCACAAGTCCCATTATATAGAGATGTCTCCTTAAACCACAATGCCCAGTGAGGAATCCAACCAGATACCTGATGGAGGTCCGTGAAAGACATCGGACCCCACTACTCAAAGCTCCGTCCGGGCCCCCAATGAGCATTTTAGACTGCCGACAACCCACTGCACTCATCCATAAGGATGAGTGCTGTGAGGTCATCCACGTCTGAAAGCCCGACAAACATGTGTCAAAAGACACACCAACAGCAGGCTCTGGACCAATGAAAGGGAGAGAGGCACCTAATTTGGCAAACCTATCCACCTCCTCATTCCCAAAAATTCTCATATGACCTGGAACCCAGACCAGAAGCACATCCTTTAATGAAGAAAGATCTTTCAGTCTTCTAGAACATTCCAACACCAATCTGGAAGTGAAGACACATGAATTAAGCGCCTTCAACGCAGCCTGGCTATCCGAGCAGATACAAACACCTTTTAAATTAGTGTTACGCACTCTCTCATCCAGAATACAGCAAAGAATTGCATAAACCTCAGCCTGGAAAACGGTGGCCCACTCACCAAGAGGCACTACCAAATGATCTCCCGTCTCAAAATAGACGGCAGCCCCAGACCTACCATCCATCCTGGAAACGTCCATATAGCATCGGAGATAGTTCTCCGGAATCACACCAGATGGACCCAGGGTTAACCAATCTTCCCTAGAAGGCAACCTAACCCTGTAGGAATGACCAAAGACAAAAGTCTTCAATTCCTATCAGAAGGGAAACCTGTAATGGGAATCCTTAAAAGCATCTCACGATAAATGGTAGAATGACCATATCGCTTACCCTGCCAAAAACCTGTCTGTTTAATTCTATAACAGGCTTTCATTGCCTGGTTTTTCACCTCCACAAAGAGAGGTGGAACCCCTAACAAAGTCTCCATAGATGTGGTCGGTGTAGTCCGAAACGCTCCAGTCACAATTTTTAAATGTTATCAAATGTTGTTTGCAGGCAGCGGACAGGATTTAGAAGGCCGCGGACATTATAATGAGTTTCTGCTGTCAGTTTTCAGATTTTTTTTTAGTTGCATGTAATTACTCTGGTTAGATTGACTAAAGTTAATTGCATGTTATATAATGCATGACATAGTTTCATCATTTTAGTCTACTAATAAATGCTTTTTCAGCTTGAAAAACTTGTTAAACGTATTTAATTTTGACTTTTTCACGTTTGCTGTAATGACAAATATTGCGGAACATTAAATTTCGAAATTCTATTTATACCGGAAATACATGTGTTGAGGTCTCTCGAGAATGAAAAATAATTTTTTTCAGCCAATGGTCTTTTATTGTAAGTGAGTGGTAATTCAAACTTAACGATTCTTTTAGGTACGATCACCGCATCTGATAAGAAGGTTACGTAAAAATTCCAGCAACTTTACAGAATGTTTTCAATTTTTCAGTTTTTCTTGAAAATCGCTCGAAAGAACAATTACCTTTAAATTTCATCATATAACCATCTAAATACATAAATGTCTTATCACTTTTATTTGAAGCATTTTTCTAGGAAAATTGAGTTTTTTGGAGGGTTCTCAGGAATGAGAAATAAGATTTCAAATTTTATCGAGTTCAATTACTGGACTACAATGTAATCTCTTCATTTATATTACCTTTCTGAGCTAATCAAAATGTACCCATTTACCACTATATTTTTACTTTCTCTTACTCCTAGTAATAGGAAGTATTGTAATCGTGTCAAATTTTCGATATCCAGTTTTCACCGGAAATATCCGTTTTAAGGTCCCCCTGAGTCCAAAAAAATGGTTTTTCGCAAATGGTGTGTGTGTGTGTGTGTGTGTATGTATTGATGTATGTATGTATGTGAACAGCTTAGCTCAAAAACGAAAAACCGCAGAAAGTTGAAACTTAATATTCTGTTTAGGTATCACCATGGGATCTGACCTACGTTATCTGTCAAAATTCCTCAACCGGAAGTACCACTTTACTAGTTTTTTTTTTTTTACTTTTTTGCAGTTTTCTCAAAAACGGCTCCGACGATTTTCTTCAAACATGGTATATTAACTATACATATAAAGAGCTACAACTTTTATTACATTTCTCTGGGAAAATTTATTTAAGGGCACTACTGAGGGAGTGGTGGGGTTAGGTTTTCATCTAAAGTGCTATTTCAGTTTATTAGACAATTCTATCATCTAAATAATGTTAATTAAAATTAAATATGTTGTTGAAATTCCGAGTTTGAAAAAATCGGATAACCGGAAGTGCGTTTACTTTACTAAATAATTTTTTCACTTTTTCGTGATTTTCTCAAAAATAGCTCGGACGATTTTCTTGAAACTTCTCACATAAACTAAAAATACAAATTTCTATAACTTTTATTTTAAACATTTCTCTGGGAAAATTCATTTGAGGGTACTTTTAGAGGAGGGGTGGGGTTATATTTTTCTCTAAAGTGCTCTCATAGTTGATTATACAATTCTATCATCCAAACAAAATTAATTAGAAATAAATAGACGTCCTAAATTCTGAGTTTCAAGAAAATTAGTAAACCGGAAGTGCGCTTTTACTGAACAGTTTTTTCAGTTTTCGACGAATTTCATTAAATTTGGTATACAAACTATAAAAATTGTCAATTATAATTTTGAGAACTGGAGTAAGAGAAAGTTGTGTGAGTGTTTCACACCAGATTTTTTATGATAGGATAACCAAGTATCATACCTGCCTGATCGTTCGTTCTGGCACCTCCAGAGCTTCTGTCTTCGCAATCCATGCTGGTGTCCATCAAGGCAATGTCCATAGTCCTCTCTTATTATCTTCTATATTTCAATTATCCTTTCCCACCAGGAAACAATCTTCAACTCCTATGCTGATGACACGTGCGTCGTTGCTTCAAATCCCCGATCCTGTTTTCGCATCCCTTGCCCTACAAATCATCTTTCTACACGACTGGCTTATCAGGTAGCATACCCTTAACCCTCCGAGGCGCGCTACTATTCTCCCTTCCATCCTCCTTCATGGGACCATAATACTGACAGTTGATAAAGTCCAATATTTAGGACTTTATCTTAGACAAAAGAGTCACTTGGAATTTGCATACAAGATTAAAAAGGCCTGTACTAAACAGACGATACAAACTTCTTCCATTGATTGGATTATTGTAAATCCAGGTAAAATACGGTTACAACAATAAGAATTATATAAACAATAAGGTTACGATAATGATGAAAAAAAACTTCTAATTTTATATATATGTTACGCTCAAAGACCGAAAATGCTCATTGAGCGAAAAAACAGCTCATAACGCGTTGTGGTCACTGTAAAACATCCACAACGCGAAATTCGTGTTATGGCTCTTATGAAAACGCTCACGTCGCGTTGTGGCAATCAAAGAAAGACCACATAGCGAAATTCGTATCGTGGCTAATCATGCTATACGACCACAACGCATTGTGGCAATGAAGAAAAGCCATGACGCTGGTTCTGAGCACTAGTTGGTGTAACTATATCACGACGGACAGGTTGTAACTTGTCGGCTTGAGTACAACGATGCATTAAAACATCAGTAGAATTGTTTATTTATTTCTTGTCTGTTTCTTACGGTGAACGTATATCAGCGCTAACCATGACCAATAAAAAAGAAGTTTTTTGAAGTGTTTTATATGTCATGCAGCGGTTTTCAATTTTTAGCAGCAGAAAGAGCATTAAGAACATTGTCTGTCTGGTACTTATTTTACAGGAGACATAAGTATATCTACCAACAAAAAGTTTCGAGACTAGTAGGACACATATCGCAAATCACTGCGCGTCGTATTCTAATATGGTTCCATACGCGTCATGGCTTTCGCTTCATTGCCACAATGCATTGTGGTCCAATTGCATGATAGCCACGGCAAGAATTTCGCTATGTGGTCTTTCTGTGATTGCCACAACGCGTCGTGAGCGTTTTCATAAGAGCCATAACATGAATTTCGCGATGTGGATGTTTTATAGTGGCCACAACGTGTTATGAGCTGTTTTTTCGCTCAATCAGCATTTTCGGTCTTTGAGCGTAACATATGTTTATATATATTTATATATATTTTTCACTTAATATAAGATCTGTATTTGAAGGAAAATTTATTGTCATGATACTTTAAATTTTGAATATACTGCTTAGTTTTTGGTTGAGGAGAATCACAGTACTGAGGTAATCATGGAAAAAAAAATATATATATATATACACTGCTACCATCTTGTGGTGATATCGCTCAAATTAGACTCTGTTCCAGTACAAAATGAACTACCTTCATAGGAGATTACCTTTTTATAGCGGTAATATACTTCTGGTGAAAAGCCGGATGTAATTGGAAATAAGCTTTAGAGAGCTGAAATAGAATTGGCACTACTCCAACATTTTCCCCTAAAGGAAAAAATTATATGAGGTAAATGAAGTACGGTTGATTTCAAAAGCACTTTAACTCGACATGGAACACGTGTTAACATGACCAAATTCCAGTTATCTATTTTTCCAAAGCTAGATATAAATTGCTCTTGCAAACAATTTTGTAATGAAAGTTATAAATTTCACAATTTTATAAAACAGCAAAAGCCACGATTAAAATTCCATTTTTACTATAAACTAAATTCGAGATTTGTTGTTATTTTATTAAGATTAGATTATGGTGGTATTCATGGATACGACCGTTTCACACAACTTTCACTTACTCCACTTCTCAAAATTATAATTGACAAATTTTATAGTTTATGTACGAAATTTAATAAAATTCGTCTGAAAACTGAAAAAAAAAAACTGTTCAGTAAAAGCACACTTCCGATTTACAAATTTTCTTGAAAATCGGAATTTTGGCCATCTATTTATTTCTATTTAAGTTTGTTTGGATTATAGAATTGTATAATCAACTATGATAGCAGTTTTGGGGAAAAACATAACCTTACCCCTCCCCTAAAAGTGCCCTTAAATGAATTTTCCCAGAGAAATGTTTTAAATAAAAGTTGTAGATCTTTGTATGTGTAGTTTATATTGTAAGTTTCAAGAAAATCGTTTGAGCCATTTTTGAGAAAATCGCAAAACAATGAAAAAAATTATTTAGTAAAGTGGTAAAGTAAATACACTTCCGGTCATCCGATTTTTTTTTAAACTCGGAATTTCGACAACATATTTAATTCTAATTACATTATTTAGATGATAGAATTGGTCTAATAAACTGAAATAACACTTTAGATAAAAAAACCTAACCCCACCCCTCCCCCAAAAGTGCCTTAAATGAATTTTCCCGGAGAAATGTTTCAAATAAATGATGTAGCTCTTTGTATGTGTAGTTAATATTTCATGTTTGAAAATCGTCGAGTCATTTTTGAGAAAATTGCAAAAAAAAATTAAAAAAACCCAACCAGTAAAGTGGTACTTCCGGTTGAGGAATTTTGATAATGTACTGACAGATTCCATGGTTGTACCTAAACGGAATCTCAAGTTTCAACTTTTTACGGTTTTTCGATTTGAGCTCTGCTGTTCACACACACACACACACACACACACGGACCATTTGCTAAAAACCACTTTTTTGGACCCATGGGACTTCAAAACGGATATTTCCGGTAAAAACTCGTCATCAAAAATTTCACAAGATTACAATACTTCCTCTTACTTAGGAGTAAGAAAAAGTAAAAATTCTCTTTTATTCAAGAGAATTCTTACATTAATTTTGTTTACCTCATCTATTGTTTAAGCTTAATATATATATTATTTTTTGAATATGTGTGCATGGGTCCGCAATGCTGGATAACATCTGGTATTTTATCCGTAGTATGCATATTCATTTTTTTCCTGACCGGTTTTGGATTTTCATCCATCATCAGAGCCAAGTTTCACCAAGTTTCTGTAGAGTGTTCACTTCAACTAAATGTTTCTGTTATACTCACACTTGTTGGTTGTAACAGAAACATTAAGTTGAACTTGGTGAAACAGAAACTACGAACTTGGTGAATATGCTCTGACGATAGATGAAAATCCAAAACCGGTCAGGAACACTATAAATATGCATGCTTCGACGGATAAAATACCAGATATATTATTTTATTAGGAGTGATATTTAGCCGGAAGGAATGTTTTGTGCCAGCACGAACTCTCTGGAGGTTCTATTGTGTTTTAAGTGATTGGTATGAGTGAAAAGTAAAAAGCTTCTTTCCCCCATCGCTTTTGTAATTTTATTAAAAATATTTTCTTTCATCATCAAAACCATTGGAATGTTAAATAATTTAAATTTTTTACGTTACTATTTGTAAAAAAAAAAAAAAAAAAAAAATTAAATCAAAGAACAGAACAAAATGGTGCTACAAGCTTTCTCCGCATAAGCATTAAAAGCATCCTTCCTAGATGAATAATTTCAATTAAAACATAGCCTATATTTCAATTCTCAGCTGCGTAGTTTTTATAAAGGAAATTTTGAAAAAATTATTTCAAATTGTTTCAGCCTGTGTACAAGCAGAACCTATAGGCAATCAAAATTATTTTTGAAATATTTTTTTAGGACAGAAATTTGAAAACATATACCTAATAAAAATTGATAAAAAAACCAACCGGTAGACAAAAAATGAAACATTTATTTGACACAGAAATTTAATAATATATACATACATATTATTAATTTAAAAACAAATTATTTTTACTTTCTCTTACTCCTAGTAAGGAGGAAGTATTGTAATCGTGTCAAATTTTCGATATCGGTTCCCCTGACCCAAAAAGTGTTTTTAGCAAAATGGTCTGTTTGTGTGTGTTTGTGTGTGTGTTTTTTGGTGTGTGTGTGTTTGGGTGTGTGTTTGTTTGGTGTGGTGTGTGTGTGTGTGGGTGTGTATGTATGTATGTGAACAGCATAGCTCAAAAACGAAAAACCGTAGAAAGTTGAAACTTGATATTCCGTTTAGGTATCACCATGGGATCTGACAGTACGTTATCTGTCAAAATTCCTCAACCGGAAGTACCACTTTACTTGGATTTTTTACTTTTTTGCGATTTTTCTCAAAAATGGCTCCGACGATTTTCTTTAAACTTGATGCATCAGCCACATATACAAAGAGCTACAACTTTTATTTGAAACATTTCTCCGGGAAAATGCATTTAAGGGCACTTTTGGGGCAGGGGGTGGGATTAGGTTTCCATCTAAAGTGCTATTTCAGTTTATTAGGCAATTCTGTCATCTAAATAATGTTAATTAGAATTAAATATGTTGTTGAAATTCCGAGTTTGAAAAAAATCGGATAACCGGAAGTGCGTTTACTTTACCACTTTACTAAATGATTTATTCTCTTTTTCGCAATTTTCTCAAAAATGACTCCGGCGATTTTCTTGAAACTTATTATATAAACTAAACATGCAAAGATCTACAACTTTTATTTAAAACATTTCTCTGGGAAAATTCATTTAAGGGCTCTTTTAGGGAAGGGGTGGGGTTACGTTTTTCTCTAAAGTGCTATCACAGTTGATTATACAATTCTATCATCCAAACAAAATTAATTAGAAATAAATAGATGGCCAAAATTCCGAGTTTTAAGAAATATAGTAAACCGGAAGTGCGCTTTTACTGGAAAGTTTTTTCAGTTTTCGACGAATTTCGTTAAATTTGGTACACAAACTATAAAACATTTGTCAATTATAATTTTGAGAACAGGAGTAAGAGAAAGTTGTGTGAGTGTTTCACACCAGATTTTTTGAATTAGTATATAGTAAAACTTATTTGGATAGGTAGATATTTCAATGAATTTTTCCATGCACAATGAAGTTTATTTTCATTTAAGAAACGTAATTCTCCAGATCGTTGAAGAATAGAATAGGCAGTTTATTAGATCAGACAGGAATGCAGGTTAGGTCTGGATCTGGAATTCAGAAAGAATGCCATGAGGTTGACTTTATAAACTATAACAGAGAGTGGGTTCTTTTAACACCATAGAATCTTTAGATATAATATTATATTTAATTCTATCTTCAGCAAGACAGCAGCAGTGATGTCATGTGCTAGACATCAAGGTATTTTTTGTTTTTTTTTTAATTTATTTTTCCTTATTCTCATTTTTTCTGGAAAAAATCTGGAAAAGCGCACTTCCGGTTTACTAATTTTCTTGAAACTCGAAATTTTGGCCATCTATTTATTTCTAATTAATTTTATATGGATAATAGAACTGTATAATCAACTATGACAGCACTTTAGAGAAAAACGTAATCCCACCTCTCTTCCAAAAGTGCCCTTAAATGAATTTTTCCAGAGAAATGTTTTAAATAAAAGTTGTAGATCATTGTATGCTTAGTTTATGTAATGAAGTTTCAAGAAAATCGTCGGACACATTTTTGAGAAAATTGCGAAAATGTGAAAAAAATCATTTAGTAAAGTGGTAAAGTAAAAGCACTTCCGGTTATCCGATTTTTTTGAAACTCGCAATTTCAACCATATATTCAATTTTAAATAACATTATTTAGATGATAGAATTGTTAAATAAACGGAAATAGCACTTTAGGTGAAAACCTAACCCCACCCTTTCACCCTAGAAATGCCCTTAAATGAATTTTTCCGGAGAAATGTTTCAAATAAAAGTTATAGTTGTTAGTATGGGTAGTTGAAATGCGAAGTTTGAAAAAATGCTAGGACCACTCTCTCGGATTAGAGTGGGAGTAACCATATAAATACAGTGACGGGACACGGAAAAGATATAGTTCAAATTAGTTCAGAAGTTAGTTCACCAGTCACAACATGATATTACCCCTTCCAATTTATCTTAATCTACCATCTTACTGTAAAGTCCAAGCAGTCAGTGTAACTCATTATTATATTACAATGTTAACCAGTGTTAACCAAGTCTTATTAATTTCATCAAACCAAACCAATTCTCTCCATCTAACTCATCCATTATATAGGTAAAGGAAATATCAAGTTTGAACTGCCTGGGACTTTTCGTTTTTGAGTTATTCTGTTAAAAAACACACACACAGTTAAAACACACACGCGCACATGCAGACTATTCGCTAAAAATTTTTTTTCACATTCAGGGGTTAAACTCAATTTCAACCTGTGAAAAGTCAATTTCGAAATAATCTAGCACGATCGTAATATTTCCCCTCACTAGGAGTAAGAGAATGTAAAAATTGATTAAACAGAAATCAAACGATTATATATATTAATAAAATATCATCTATACCTAAGTTTAGAGTTTTAAAAGTCCAATTAAATGTAACATAATTAGCAATATTTTAGTAATTCTTCCTGTTCAGAATTAAGTGGTCATTGTAGCAGTAGAGAGAATAATACTTGAATGAAGCAAAGCTGCTCAACGATATTGAGTTGCTAATGGACACAGCGTACAGATCAATTTCAGGGACCTCACATGGGTGATTGAAACATTATTTAGATGATAGAATTGTTAAATAAACTGAAAGAGCACTTTAGATAAAAACCTAACCCCACCCTTTCCTCCTAGAAATGCGCTTAAATGAATTTTTCCGGGGAAATGTTTCAAATAAAAGTTATAGTTGTTAGTATGTGTAGTTGATATACCAAATTTGAAGAAAATCGTTTTTGGAGCCATTTTTGAGAAAATCGCAAAAACCTAAAAAAAAAACATCTAGTAAAGTGGTACTTCCGGTTGAGGAATTTTGACAAGTGACCCACTGTCGGATCCCATGGTGATGACTAAACGGAATATCAAGTTTGACCTTTCTACGACTTTTTGTTTTTGAGCTATACTGTTCACATACATACATACATACATACACACACACAGACTATTTGCTAAAAACCACTTTTTTGGACTCAAGGGACCTCAAAACGGATATTTGCGGTGAAAACTCGATATCGATAATTTGACACGATTACAATATACTTCCTCTTACTAGGTGTAAGAGTGAATGTAAAAAAAAAAACCTGATCTGAAACACTCACACAACTTTCTCTTAAGCCTGTTCTCAAAATTATAATTGACATATTTTATAGTTTGTGAACAAATTTAATGAAATTCGTCGAAAACTGAAAAAAAAAAACTGTTCAGTAAAAGCGTATACTTCCGGTTTACTAATTTTCTTGAAACTCGAAATTTTGGCCATCTAATTAATCTATTTTTAATTAATTTTGTTTGAATGGTAGAATTGTATAATCAATTATGATAGCACTTTAGAGAGAAAAAACATACCCCACCCCATTTTGTGTAAAATTCTCAAGAATTATAGCCTCTGAAGAAGGTAAACAATATTGGCCGAAACGTCGGGTTTGAAATAATAAAACGCTTAATAGTATTGTATTTGGTGTTTCTTGGATACTTCCTGGCCGATAAGCCAACAAATTAGATACATCTGATCACTTTTAAAGGCCAACAATTGCTACAATTAGATATTTATTTAGATATTGTATTAAATTACGTATATTCACTTTGTTCGAAAATATTTATGAATGTAATGTTTTCGGGAAAATGAGCACATACATTGGGGCAGTGAAAACAGTAATGTTTCAAATCCTCATTTTCCATTTACAAACTGAGCACAACTTTTTGAGCAATCAAAGGTAATATTACTCTGTCTTCATGGAAAGTGAAATTATGACACTTCCTTAAAGTGACACTAACTAACAAAAGACTGATATAGTTAACAAATTATACGACCTATTTGGACTTATGGAGCTGAAATGTGTGGGGTACAACCAAGCCTTCCAACTCTCGTCTTCAAAATCAAATTTCAGTCATCAAAATTCAATCTCACAACACCTTCATACTGACCTAAATGTTCCTTTCGTCTGTGATCTTGTCAAAACTCGATTAAAAAATAAAAATACCACGCTTCCTATGCTCTCTTCCCTTTTGTTTGCTCAATAACAATCAGAACACTCCCTGAAACTCCAAGGCATCATCTGAAGCGCAAGGCAATCCAATGTTTAAATTATTCAAGATATCAAAATTACAGAAGACATACCACACCAATGCGTGTGTATTTCATTAACGTATTATACCCTAAAATTGTCCCTAAATGAATTTTACCGGAGAAATGTTTCAAATAAAATTTGTAACTCTTTATACGTATAGTTAATATGGCAAGTTTAAAGAAAATCGATGCAGCGTTTTTAGAGAAAAACAGCAAAAAAAACGGAAAACTACTTTCACTACTAGAGCACACTTGTGGTCATCCGATTTTCTAGAAACTTGGAGTTTCAGCAACATATTTAATTCTAATTATTTTATTATTTAGATGATAGAATTATGTAATAAACGGAAATAGTACTTTAGAGAGAGAACCATAAATCCACCCCTCCCCCAAAAGTACCCTTAAATGAATTTTTCCTAAGAAATGTTTCAAAAAAAAAAGTTGTAGCTCTTTGTATGTGTAGTTAATATAACAAGTTTTAAAGAAAATCGTTGGAGCCATTTGTGAGAAAATCACAAAACAACTGAAAATAAAAAACATTCAGCTTTCAGACACTTTCGGTTGATAATGGATTTTGCCCGAAATTTTCGTGTCTGATACAGTGTTAGTACTTAAAAGTAATATCAAGTTTACGCAGCTCACGGGTTACCATAGCTCAGTACTCCATGCACTTCGTCAGAACAGTACACAATACACTTAAAATACATACACTCTACACTTTACAGACATGGACAAACACAGTACACAAACTAGGATCTCTGTTCCTAGTTAATTGGCGTACGTAAGCCAAGGGAGAAGAAAGGGATTAGCTCTGTGGTGGCGCGCTGGACTAGCAACGCGTAGGTTCCGGGTTCTACATGCTGTCCTTTGATTTTTCTCTTCCTAGGTGTCTCTAAAACTCACTGTCACGAAGATGAGCAGTGTTGTCTATAGCTAGAGAACACTGCTTATACACCGGAAATGCACTGAGAAAGCTTCGTGAGCCTCAATAGATCTTCCAGGATGCAGTGCGATAATCCCCTACAAACAATCTACAATCTACCAGCTACTTTACATTTTTGAGATATGTTTTTCACACATACATAGAGACCATTTCCGAAAAAACCACTCTTTTGGACTCAGGGGACTTCAAAACGTGTATTTCCGATGAAAACTCAATTTCGAAAATCTGGTACGTTCGCAATTACTTCCTACTACTTACAATTACAAACTTATTAATTACTCTTACAAACTGTGAAAGAAAGTAATAATAATAATAAATAAAAAATTTGAAAAAAAAAAAAAACGTAACTCGGCAGACGGATTTATCCATTGCCTAAAGAAGTATGAAGGTTTGAAATTTGAAACTTAATTGGGATCATCAGTTTCATTTGAATAAGGATTGCTTTTTTTTTTCTTTTTTTTTTTTTTTATATTAGGTTTCTGTAATTGATTTAGTTTATTTCTTCTTTGTACACAGAAATAATTTTTTTTTTTTTTTTTTTAATAAACTCTGTTATTATTTACATGTTTTGAGGTCTCCTGAATACGACAAAAAATTCGCATATAGCTTATTCGCATATTCCTTTCTAAGTATCGATTCGTCACGAAAGTTTCTCATAAAAAAAAATCGATTCATCGGATGTGTACAACTTCGTGAACACTTTTGAATGTTTTTTTTTTTTTGTAACGTGTTTACATGTAACGTTTTTCATGTAGACGGCACCAATGATTCGCTCTTTTTAGATATTGTCTAACTTTTGGGCTCTACTTTCATTTTTTTTTTTTTTTTTGGAAGTTTAATCGTGGTAAATTCAATTTAAGAGAATTATAGGCATGGTTCAGCTTTTCATATAAAATGTAAAAAAAATTCATTAGAATAAATGGCACTAATGCCAATATATAATAAGGTTGTTTAAATGCATTGCTAGTATCCTAAATTTGAAGTAATCGAATAAAACAGTGCATTTTCAAGAAAATTCACTGAACACAGGTTTCTGTGTATTTCCATGGAATTTCTGGAAAACGCTTGCATTAATACTCGTATAAGGGCCAACAATCAAAATATTATAATTGTAAATTATATTTTGTATAAATTAGATTAAGAGAACATCAGTGTGAATGATCAGATTTTTTTTTAGTGATAAATCGATATCAAAAATGAAAGCGAAAAAATTTTTAAAAAATCTGGTGTGAAACACTCACACAACTATCTCTTACACTAATTAATACGAATTAATCAAGAAATTTTCTTGTAAGTTGCAACTTTACAATATTTAGTTTGACTGGCCATAAAAATAGTGGTGGTGGTGGTGGGGGATTTTGCTTGTATATCTGAGCAGCTTTTTGTGGAACGCTCTATGTCAAAACCAACAAAAACTTGTGCAAATTTAAATTTAAATTAACTGATTGCCCCCCCCCCTCCAAAACCCCTCTCTAAAATCAACTTGTTTCAGTAAAGTGTTTCTATCAATGAAGCAAACATTCCAAGTTTAAGTAAAGAAACAAATGTTGTAACCGTTTTCAAGAAACTCAAAAACCTATTATGTAAAATAACATTTCCAGGTTAATCAATTTTCTACAGGTTTGGAATTCTATCAATGCTTCCAACGTGTATTAATATTATGTAAAATGATAAAAACCCTATATTAAACTGTGGTAATGGCAGTTTAGAGGGAAAACATAACGCTACTGTTCTCCCAGAACCTCCAAAAAAAATCATTAATAATTGCACTTCCGCTTGATGTAGTTTATCCGAATTCTTGTGGTCTGATGCAGTGATAATACCTGTGATAGCAACCAAAGAGAGCAGAGAAGAGAAACAAAATGCTAGGAAATTATAAAAATTAAAAATAATACGTAAATATGTAAAACTGAAAAAAATGACTTACCTTTTTTTTTCTTCGAAAACGTTGAATAAAACGCGGGATCCCCCCACCGCTGCCACCAATATTGGATGGAGAGAATTGGTCTGGTTTGATGAAATTAACAAGACTTGCTTAACACTGGTTAACACTGTAATATTATATGAGTTACACTGACTGCCTGGACTTTACAGTAAAGATGTAGATTAATGTAGAATGGAAAGGGTAATGACATGTAGGGGTAGTGAACCCCCATCACTCATCCACTCTAGCGGAGAGAAACAGCCCCTCTCGCAGAGAGAGGAGAGGTTCGGCCAGTGGATATATATATATATATATATGAGAGAGAGACAGTCAAGGATAATTCTGTTCAATTCAGTCTTACACATCAGACATCATTCTGTTGATTCACACTCCGTACACATTTTAGCCACGTCAGTCTGTCAGTTCAGTTCAGTTTACACAACGTTACATACATCATACATCATCCAAATACGCACGCATACTTTATATACATATATAACTAGCAGATTTAAAACTAATCTAAAACTAAAATCTGTTAAAGAACGCGAGTGGATGAGTGGTGGGGATTCACTACCCCTACATGACACCAAAGGGGATGATGTAATTGCAACCAAAAAGAGCAGAGAAGAAAAAAACAAAATGCTAGGACCACTCTCTCGGATTAGAGTGGGAGTAACCATATAAATACAGTGACGGGACACGGAGAAGATATAGTTCAAATTAGTTCAGAAGTTAGTTCACCAGTCACAACATGACATTACCCCTTCCAATTTATCTTAATCTACCATCTTTACTGTATAGTCCAAGCAGTCAGTGTAACTCATTATTATATTACAATGTTAACCAGTGTTAACCAAGTCTTATTAATTTCATCAAACCAAACCAATTCTCTCCATCTAACTCATCCATTATATAAGTAAAGGAAATATCAAGTTTGAATTGCCCGGGACTTTTCGTTTTTGAGTTATTCTGTTAAAAAACACACACGCGCACATGCAGACTATTCGCTAAAAAAATTTTTTCACATTCAGGGGTTAAACTCAATTTCAACCTGTGAAAAGTCAATTTCGAAATAATCTAGCACGATCGTAATATTTCCCCTAACTAGGAATAAGAGAATGTAAAAATTGATTAAACAGAAATCAAACGATAATATACGTATATTAATAAAATATCCATACCTAAGTTTAGAGTATAAAAGTCCAATTAAATGATAATTAAACATAATTAGCAATATTTTAATATTACTTCCTGTCAGAATTAAGTGGTCATTGTAGCAGTAGAGAGAATAATACTTCAATGAAGCCAAAGCTGCTCAACGATATTGAGTTGCTAATGGACACAGAGCACAGATCAATTTCGGGAACCTCACATGTGTGATTGAAACTAGTTGTAATGTGATTGGTTGATGTGTTGTATGTATGTATGTTGTAGCGTGAAGGTTGTTGAAAGAGCTTATATGTGAATTTGTTTAAGATATAATGAAGAAATCACCATTGCTTACAATAAACGATTTGACTATAATTGAATTATTGATTAATGTGAATACCAAGTTAATTGTAATAAATGGAATAAGTTATAAATACACAGAAACACTTACACTTGATTGATTTAAACTCAAATGTTAACGTAACACTAACTGGTACATAGATGTTCCTTCTCGTAAGATTACTGGATGAATGCTGAAATTAAAACCTGCCCTTTATACTTGATTTTTATAAGGGGGTTAAAAGACAAAGAGTGGCCTAGTTCTCTGACCTCTCTTGTAACGGTCTCTTGTACCTGCGTTTTTATCCTTTGCCAGCGCCAATGTACAAATTTTCCTTTTAAAACCGTTTATTTAAAATATAAAATATATTTCCAAATTATTTCTAATTTTCCATTCTTCTTCAACCACTACAGAGTCAAGATGTTTGAATGCTGTATTAAGCAGCAAAGACATGAATAAACATTGTAATACATTTTCATCCATGCAAGCGCTGGGATATTATGCCCAGATTGTTCACAATAACACCCTTCACAATCGGAAGCAAGTCATCGAGGCTGATGCTAACGTTGTCAGAAAGTCGGATGTCTCCTTCGGGATGACGCCTTGCCTCTCGAGCCAAACCACAGAGGTCCTACACCCTATTGACCTTTTCTCCAAATTGGTTTCTAAATTTTTCCTTGAAGTGGGGAATATATTTCACGTGGATTTTCCTTTTCTTCTCGTGGACCTTTTCCGCTTCAAAACATCGGTGGATCCAAAACATAAGCCATGTCACTATTTTCCCGGAATTATACATAATAAATATCGTATAGTAATAATAGAAATGAACAAAACAACAGATTGCTTCGGCCACTTTTGAAACAATTCTCTCCACTCCAAGCACGTATGTGGAGGGCTGATATTATAGAAAATGTCAAGAGTCCTACACTAAACGATATTATTAACAAAATTTTGTCATTCAACTTTTGGTATTTCTCTAAATTCTTGCATTTGTTATTATAATTGATAATATTCATTTGAAATTGCTAAAATTTAAATTGATAGGAATTCTTGGTTCATAGATTTAATTTACCCTAATACTAGTTAACAAATTAATAGACTAGACTAGACAGCAATAGCACTTCAATAGACAAAACTAGTACCCTAGAAAGGGCTACATTAAAACTAGTTCAACTGAAATCTAGATTAAATTTATTTCATGTTTTCTTGATAACATGAAATAAAACAAAGGTACTGATTAATGGAAGTACTGTTAACATTACCTCTCATACTGCTAGTTCATCTTCTAAGCAGATTTCATTTAAGCAGCCTTACCAGTCAATACAAGGATAAAACATATTCAGTTATATAAATAAATTTTAGAAATGTAGTAAAAAAAATGTTCAATTTAATTCAATGATTAATAATTTATTAATATATTAATAATTAATTATAATCTACAAGAAAAGTCAAAGTTTAATTATAATTAATTAAAAAGGAATACAAAAAAAAAAGAAAGCGTCTTCATTTCTTATTTTGTGGTAAAAACCTAAATTAATTTTTAATTAAAATAAATCTGACAAAATAAAAAAACAGTATTTCATTTGTCAAGAGATTAAAATAGTATAAATTTAGGTTTTCCCCACACTAGCATTGTCGCGTCAGCGATTAAAGCTGCAGAAACAAAATAAGAAGCAATAGAACATTAAACAATAGAGAAGATTTTCAAATGGAAAGGGGAGGAAGGTTACACTCTGAAAGAATTGAGAATAAATTTAGGTTAGTTGTTTTTTTATTTAAGGCGCATCAACATCTATGGTCATTGGCGCCCGGAGCCTTCACACTGCCGGCCTCCACACAGTGTCCTTTGTTACAGACCACACTGTTCATCACCGATAGGGCGTGGGTATGTGGTTTCACCATCGCCCACCCTTCGGGGTGCAATCAGCCTTTGGCTCTCCAGGTTGGGAAATACCTCACCCTGACCAATCCTATCCTGATCCTTTCCCCTTGCAGGGTTGCCTGTAAGTATCCTGGGTTACTGAACCCCTGTACTTGAGCTAATGGACAGGAATCAATAGATGGAATCTGTAGATCTATCGGGCGTGCGATAAGTCACGCTAGCACGTTAGAGTTGAAATACTGAACTACGGGTGCAAGCACCAGTTTCCAAGCCAATTTGCTTGCAATTGGGGTTGGATTCGTAGTGGCCGTGTTTTAAGCTACAACTCCAATGACCGAGGTCATGAGTTGAACGGGAGGAGACTCGCAATATAAATTAAACCACGGTGCCACCGCGTAGCTGGAAGTGCATTTGCTGAGTGTGCGCGGTTCACCACAGCCTGCTAGGGGGTGCCTTCCCTAGCTTCTGGGAGTGAATTGTGGCCACTTTGTGGGATCACTTTTGGCGCTGGTTGAGCGTATCTCAACCTGCCCGTAAATGGGTCAAGCAGGGATGTGCCTCGGCACTTCCGCCATGGAGAGGTATTGCACTAACAATCTCTACATGGTGATGACATCCCTCTCTTGTTAAAAAATCCCGTTGCTTGCAACGGGGGACTTGTAAACCCCAAGAGGATAGGCATGGTCCCAAAGCTACCCCACCGAAAGGGATATCACGGGAAGAATGTCCATCAACGAACAGTGAGCTGTAGAAGCTCCTAGGTAGAGAAAATTTGGAGAGGTATTGCACTAACAAACTCTACATGGTGGTGACATCCCTCTCTTGTCAAAAAATCCCGTTGCTTGCAACGGGGGACTTGTAAACCCCAAGAGGATAGGCATGGTCCCAAAGCTACCCCACCGAAAGGGATATCACGGGAAGAATGTCCATCAACGAACAGTGAGCTGTAGAAGCTCCTAGGTAGAGAAAATTTAACGGCAGCACTCGATCCCGGAACCTCTGCGTTACTAGTCCAGCGCGCTACCACTGAGCTAATCCTTTTTTTGTTGTATACAATCTTATCAGATTTGCTTTTGCGCACTAGGCGTTGTCAAATATAAAATAAATAAAGATAAAAAATAAACCAAACAAGTGAGATAATGCTCCCAAAAAAATACGCCAACCTTTTTTTTTTATAGATTTTTGTCCAACAATTTAGGTTTACGTAGTGGAAAGAATATGTCTTCTCAATAATGGGAACGATTTACTATAAAAGTGTTGCATGAAGTAGTCAGATATAGAACTATAGTAAAGTGAGCGAGGAAAGCACTACTACAGCTTGGATAAATACAAATAAAGTTTTATCTGGCAGAGCTTCTAAAAATCGTCTTTTAATGAGCTTTTTATCAGTTTAAGCTTTGCAGCATTTCTAAAATGATGTTAGACATTTTTTTTTTTTTGGCCCATTTATCTGTCTTTTATTACTATATTCTTCTACCATACAACATAAAAGTGGCCAAATAGAAAACTAAAAAAATCTGGTGTCACAAACACTCACACACAACTTTCTCTTACTGAAGTTTACAAAATTCTTAATGGCAAATTTTCTTTAAACTTAGAATGTTTACTTATTACTTTCTCTTACTCCTAGTAAGAGGAAGTATATTGTAATCGTGTCAAATTTTCGATATCGAGTTTTCACCAGAAATATCCGTTTTGAGGTCCCCTGAGTGGTTTTTTAGCAAATTGTGGTGTGTGTGTGTGTGTGTGTGTGGTGTGTGTGTGTGGTGTGTACAGCACAGCTCAATAACCAAAAATCTGTCAAAATTGCTCAAACCGGAAGTACCCCATTACTAGTTGTTTTTTTTTTTTTTTTTACTCTTTAGCGTTTATCTCAAAAATCGCTCCGACGATTTTCTTCAAACTTGATATATCAACTACACATACAACGAGCTACAACTTTTATTCAAAAACATTTTTCTGGGAAAATTCATTTAAGGGCAGTTATGGGGAAGGGGTAGGGTTAGGTTTTCATCTAAACTGCTATTTCAGTTTATTAGACAGTTCTGTCATCTAAATAATATTAATTAGAATATTGTATATGTTGTTGAAATTCCGAGTTTGAAAAAAAATCAGATAACCGGAAGTGCGTTTACTTTACCACTTTACTAAATGATTTTTTTTCCACTTTTTCGCAATTTTCCTAAAAAATGGCTTCGAGATTTTCTTAAAACTTCTAATAGAAACTAAACATACAAAGATCTACAACTTTTATTTAAAACATTTCTCTGGGAAAATTCATTTAAGAGCACTTTTATGGCAGGGGTAGGGGTTATGGTTTTCTCTAAAGTGCTATCATAGTTGATTATACAATTCTATCATCCAAACAAAATTAATTAGAAATAAATAGATGGCTAAAATTCCGAGTTTCAAAGAAATTAGTAAACCGGAAGTGCGCTTTTACTGGACAGTTTTTTGCAGTTTTCGACGAATTTCATTAAATTTCGTACACAAACTATAAAATTTGTCAATTATAATTTTGAGAACTGGAGTAAGAGAAAGCTGTGTGAGTGTTTCACTCCAGATTTTTTTTTTTAAATTTAAATGAATAGGAGAATTATTTAATATAATGACTTTTGTGAGAAAAGCGTAAATTCCCCTCTCTCCCCCCAAACTTCTTTAAATGAACTTTCTCTGAAAATGGTTTCCAAAAAAAAAAAAAAAGTGGTATTTCTCTGAATACATTGTTAATGTAACAAATTTAATGAAATCTGTTGCCGGTGTTCTTATGGAAAAAAATCGCAAAAAAACTGTTCAGTAAAAATACTGACTTCCTTCCGGTCAATCGATTTTCTACAAACATCGAATTTTGTCAACATATTTAATTCTAATTAATATTATTTATATTTAAATGAAGGTATCATTTAATTAAAACTAAATTAGCACTTTAATAGGTAAAAATAACCTACTAACCCTTCCTCTTAAAATCCCCTTAAAAAGAGTTTTCCTAAACTAATGTTTAGTTGTAGCTCTTAAATATGTGTACTTTGTTATGAAAAGTTTTTATAAAAAAAATCGTTGGAGTCATTTTTTAGAAAATCGCATAAAAGTGAAAAAAAAAAATTCTGGTTTGAAACACTCACACAACTTTCTTTTACTCCAGTTCTCAAAATTATAATTGACAAATTATATACTTTGTATACCAAATTAATTCAAATACGGTGAAAACTGATAAAACCGTTCATTAAAAGCGCACTTCCGGTTTACTAATTTTCTTGAAACTTGGAATTTTGGCCATCCATTTATTTCTAATTAATTTTGTTTGGATGTTAGAATTGTATAATCAACTATGATAGTACTTTAGAGAAAAACATAACCCCGCCCCTCCCCTAAAAGTGCCATTAAATGAATTTTCCTAGAGAAATGTTTTAAATAAAAGTTGTAGATCTGCTTAGTTTATATAAGAAGTTTCAAGAAAATCGTCAGAGCTATTTTTGAGAAAATTGAGAAAAAGTGAAAAAAATCATTTAGTAAACTGTTAAAACAAACGTACTTCCGGTAATCCGATTTTTTTCAAATTCGGAATTTCAACAACATATTTAATTCTAAATAACATTAGATGAATGAATCGTCTAATAAACTGAAATAGCAGTTAAGATGAAAACCTAACCCCACCCCCTCCCCCATAACTGCCCTTAAATGAATTTTCCCAGAGAAATGTTTCAAATAAAAGTTGTAGCTTCTATAAAGTTTAAACTTTCTGCGATTTTTCGTTTTTGAGCTATGCTGTTCACATACATATACACACACACAGACACACACACACACAGACCATTTGCTAAAAACCATTTTTTTGGACTCAGGGGACCTCAATACGGATATTTCCGGTGAAAACTCGATATCATAAATTTGGCACTATTACAATACTTCCTCTTACTAGGAGTAAGAGAAAGTAAAAGTCTGGTGTGATACACTCACACAACTTTCTCTTACTCTAGTTTCAAAATTGTAATTGACAAATTTTATAGTGTACTAAATTAATTGAAATTCGTCGGTGTTTTTATACAGAAAATTGTACTTCCGGTCATGCAATTTTTTTCAAACTTGGAATTTCAACAACATATTTAATTCTAAATTAATATTATTTAGATGATAGAATTGTGTAATAAACTGAAATAGCACTTTAGAAGAAAACTTACATCTAACCCTCCCTCCCTTAAAGCTGCCCTTAAATGAATTTTCCCAGAAAAATGTTTCAAATAAAAGTTATAGTTGTTAGTATGTGTAGTTGATATATCAAGTTTAAAGAAAATCGTCCAAGCCATTTTTGAGAAAATCGCAAAAAAGTAAGAAAACCAACAAGTAAAGTGGTACTTCCGATTGAGGAATTTTGACAGATGTCCCACTGTCAGATACCATGGTGATACCTAAACGGAATATCAAGTTTCAACGGTTTTTCGTTTTTAAGCTATGCTGTTCACATACACACACACTTGCTAAAAACCACTTTTTTGGACTCAGGCCACCTTAAAATGTGTATTTCCGGTGAAAACTCAATATCGAAAATTTGACACGATCACAATACTTCCTTCTTACTAGGAGTAAGAGATAGTAAAAAATCAGTAAAGTGGGTATTTCCGGTTGAGGAATTTTTCGACAGATAACTTACTGTTGGATCCCATGGTGATGCCTAAACGGAATATCAATTTAATTTTCTGTGATTTTTCATTTTTGAGCTGTGCTATTCACGCACACATACACCACAGGCACACATAAAACATACACGCGCGCGCACACACACTGCAACTATAAAGGTATTTGTAATATGACAAACTTTCTAAAGTTGAATTTTCACTGGACAATACATTTTTGAGGTTCTCTGAGTAGGAATGAAATGTTATTTTCTATTATTATTATTTTTTTATTTAAGGCGCATCAACATCTATGGTCATTGGCGCCCGGAGCCTACTCAGTGCACTGCCGGTCTCCGGACAGTGTTCTCTGTTTATAGACTACACGGTCCATCACCAGACATTGAGCTGTGGAGGCTCCTAGGAAGAAAAAAATCTAAGGGCGCGAACCCAGCTGGACTCGAACCCGGGTCCTCCGCGTGAGAGTCCAATACGCTAACCACTTAGCTATTTCCCTCCCTGAAATGTTATTAGTATTAATTTGATACCAGTTTCTATCTTAGTAAAGAGGTAAATATATAGATTTTTTGAATATCAAATGGCAAAACTAAAAAATTATTTTAAAAATATAAAAATTTGATTCATAATCAATATTCACATTGTTTAATAATGAAAGTAATTAATAATAACCGTAATAATATTAACAATTATAACAAAGCATCTTAATTATGGTAATTATATTAATAACTGAATATGTTCATGATTTCAACCTTACCGAAAGGAAGACGAGAGAATTTAATGGTTGTTCTAAGAAGCCAGTACCATTACCCTAACAAGCAATTAGCGCTTATAATTAGCGCCTTTCATTATAAATGAGATCGCTAATCTCCAAAGTGATTGTTTACGGTTCCTGTACTCTTTTCTTTCGATACGGGTGTTGGTGTAGTGGTTAGGAGCATGGACTTGTAAGTGGGACGTCCTCAGTTCAAATCCCGCTTATAACTGTGTGATGGATGCAAGAAACATATAAATATATTAAATTATAAAAGAAATCAAAATTAAGAAAAAATGCAAGCTCGCTTGCAAAAAAGGTACACGCAGGTATAAGAGAACAGTTATGGAAAAGTTAATTAACTTATGCCATTGTACTGTCCCCTTCTTCTCACCGGGGAGGCACTAAACGGACAAAAGAGAAGATTATTTTAAAGACAGACTTGTTCTAAATATCAAGGTGGAAACATCGGAACACTACTTTTGGAATCGCTCTCTTCAAATCAGTGCCAAATATAAGTTAAAACATAAGAGCTTTGCATTAATCTTGATAAATACTTAATTTCTTAAACATAATAGTGTGATATTGTAAAATATTTGAATATCTTTAAAGATAATATATTTAATTTAATCTACCAGTGAGTTCTTAATTATTCTTGTACTTCTATCTTTTCCTCAAACATACTTACAAGCCCTAAATCGAAACCGCTTGTGCTACTTACTACAAATACACATCACACACCAATACATTACAACTGTTATATTTTATATTCGTTTAAAAAATGTTAGTACGTCCACACCTAATTTGGTAGTTAGTCGGTAAGACCGCCTGAGAAATAAAAAAAAATAAACTCTTTTCTTTAGGAAATGCTGGGTCTGTCAAAATTTGAAATGAAATAAATTTTATGGATTTAAAAAAAAAGTGTTGTGAAATTCCTCATTCCTCGTATAACGGATTCCTATTGGTTCTTCAATGTGAGAGGATTTATTATAAATTAAATTTCCTTTAATATTTTAATGGTAATATAATACTTACGTTTAAAGCGTGATGTCACAGACTTCATTGACAATCAAAAATGATCAATACATTGATCAATATCACTGGGGAAAAATGTTTAAATAAAAATGATACTTCTTTCTTAGTGTAGAGGTGGGGGGGACCATTTTCTAAGTGTAGAGGTGGGGGGACCATTTTCTAAGTGTAGAGGTGGGGGGACCATTTTCTAAGTGTAGAGGTGGGGGGACCATTTTCTAAGTGTAGAGGTGGGGGGTCCATTTTCTAAGTGTAGAGGTGGGGGAATCCAATGTTTAAAGAAAAATTGTTGTGGAGTTATGATTTGCATTTTGTGGCTGCGGGCGATTAGAGTAAATTGATTCCTAAACGTTATATCAAGTTCAAGCATTCTGCTTTTGAGTTCGGCTGATCTATCTTTTCACTCACTCCTTCTGCCTCACTCACACAAAATACAGACATTTGTTTGAAAACTACTGTTTCGTATTCAGTGGAATTTAAAATTTGTATTTTCTAATAATGTAATAAAAATAAACAGTAAACTAAAAGAAAGAATTCCCCCAAAAAAGAAAGATTAGCCGTATAACTCGGCATTTTTACTTTCTCTTAAAGCTGGTAGAAAAAGACAGTATGGTATCGTGTCAAATTTCGAAAATTAAGCTTTTAAATAAATGTTTTGAAGGCTCTTGAGGATAACGAAAAATCGAAGCTCAAACTGGTATTCCATTTTTGTTACTGCTACCACATCAAACACGAAGTTTTCGGGCAACCTGACTTTAAAAAAGGTTTATTTATTTATTTATTTTTTTTTTCAGTTTTTTGCGATTTCTCAGTACCTGCTCTTTAAACTTACACACAGAAATGCCTATCACTAACCTCTTGTATATGAGAGTACAGTGTTTGGTTCTACCACTTCGATACTAATATACATTAAAAAATATATTTAATATTTATATTTAAAATATTTCTTGAGAAAAGGTGAAACGGTGAGCCTGGGTGTCATTACTGTGGAACCTTTCCCAGAGGTGGACGCTAGCAATGATTATATGATTTGGCTGAGAAATGATAGGATAACAAAAATTAAACAGGATTTTTTGGACATATGGAAAGCCCGTTGGGCGAGTTCTGCAAAGGGAAGGACAACTTATAGGTATCTTCCGGACGCGACGGCTGGTCATGGAATAGTCCCAACGGATTTTTCATATGCGGTCTCCAGACTTGTAACCGGGCATGGGCAGATAAATGACAAGTGGTTTGGAATGGGGCTGGTAAGAGAGGGTCGATGTCGCTGTGGTGAAGAGGAGATCGCTGAACACACATAGTTTTAGACTGTGAGATCTATGAAGATCTCCGCACAAACTTGTGGCGAGGAATTGGATTTCATGTTAACCTTAGCAATGACACTCTGCCCTTGCTTCTGGATATTGAGACGGCATATAAAGCTTTCAAAATGTTTGCGGAATCGGCTCTGTCGCGGCGTATGTCTTGGGGTCTTTCCCTTGGGTAGGCGGAGTGAATATTTTGTGTGATATTAATTTATTGCTTGTCTGTAGTCTGTGTGCGTTAGATTCGGGTAGCTGTAGAATTTTAGATGACCTCTCAGGAATATCGGGTACTGAGAGGTTCCTTAGGCTAGTCTTGTGTGGATTTGCAAGGTATGACTGTATTTATTGACTGTGTGAGGTTTGTATGTGTACTAGGTTGTATTGTGGTTAGTCTAGGATGCTTTAGTTTTTATGTTCGTTTATGTGCACTTTTGAGTGCCCATCCCTCGTTTATTTAGTGATTATGTACATATAGAAACAGTTCTGTTTATAGTAAAGTCATTGCGATGGATGAATAGTTTGCGGGCTGGGATGAGCGCGAGCTCAGGTACGCCCTGTAGTGTGTTTTGATATATATAAAAAAAAAATACATTAAAATATTAGAGCCCTAATTAAAACATTAGATTTGGTGGTTATGGTTCGGTGTCTGCTTTTTTCCTAATCCCAAGCTAGTCTCCTCTGACAGACCCAAGATAAGCACCGTCCCTTGAATTTCTTCGGCACGTCGTCTGCATCGTGTGAACTTCACAACCATTTCCCAAGGGAAAGTGAAAAATCCATCAATTTTCCATCTCACCTCCTTCTCTGAGGGATGTGGTCTTTTGAACTTCGAACCCTAGTTTGGAGATGTAATCATAACTCCCTAAGTTTTTTGTCTTCTCCCTATCCTTTTTGTTCCATCTGTAGGCGAGATGACCTGGAACAAGGCTGATGTAACAATGCATTCGAGGAGCATTTACTTCCTTTCAGAGGATCTAGAATATAATATGTAATTGATACAGCAATTTTAAAGAAACTGCTGGGGATCATTTTCGAAAAAATCGTAAAAAAGTGAAAAAGAAAAATTCAGTAAAGTGGTACTTCCGGATAAGGAACTTTGACAGATAACTTATTGTCGGGTTCCATGGTGATATCTAAACGGAATATCATGTTTGAACTAAACTGTAATTTTTTTTCGTTTTGAACTGTTATGAAAAAATTCGGTGAGGATCGGTCAAGAAAGAAACATTCAATTATGCCAACGTTTCGACAGAATTTCCTGCCTTTATCAAGGCTTTATAATCCATAATGAGGAACCACTATGCATTATTTATTATTCTGCATTTTATAATTTTTACTTTCTCTTACTCCTACTAGTAAGAGGAAGTATTATTGTAATCGTGTCAAATTTTCGATATCGAGTTTTCACCGGAAATATCCGTTTTGAGGTCCCCTGAGTCCAAAAATGTGGTTTTTAGCAAATGGTCTATATGAGTGTATGTGTGTGTGTGTGTGTGTGTGTGTGTATGTGTCTGTGTGTGTATGTGTGTGTGTGTGTGTGTGTGAACAGCATAGCTCAAAAACAAAAAAATCGTAGAAAGTTCGAACTTGATATCCCGTTAACCATGGGATCCGACAGTGGGTCATCTGTCAAATTTCTCAACCGGAAGTACCACTTTCCTAGTTGTTTTTTTTTACGTTTTTGCGATTTTCTCAAAAATGGCTCCGAAGATTTTCGTGAAACTTCTAATATAAACTAAACATGCAAAGATCTACCTCATTTATTTAAAATATTTCTCGGGGAAAATTCATTTAAGGGTACTTTTAAGAGAGGGGTAGGTTTACAGCTTCCTCTAAAATGTTATCATAGTCGATTATACAATTCTATCATCCAAACAAAATTAATTAGAAATAAATAGATTGCTAAAATTTCGAGTTTCAAGAAAATTAGTAAACCGGAAGTGCGCTTTTACTCCAACAGTTTTTCAGTTTTCGACGAATTGAGTTAAATTTGGTACACTAACTATTAAATTTGTCAATTATAATTTTGAGAACTGGAGTAAGAAAAAGTTGTGTGAATGTTTCACATCACATTATTTTTAGATTAAATCCTTGATAAAGACAGGAAACTCTGTCAAAACGTTCGCACAATTGAATGGTTTTTTTTTTCTTGACGGATCCTCATCAAATTTCTTCATAACATAATTCATCAACAGTCAACAAATACTTTTTTTATGTTTTGAACTATGTTGTTCATATGTTCATACACATGGACCATTTTCTAAAAACCACTTTTTTGGACTCAGGGGACCTCAAAACGTTTATCTATTTCCGGTGAAAACTCGATATTGAAAAATTTGACACAATTACAATACTTCCTCTTACTAAGGAGTAAGAGAAAGTACAATTTTTTCACACTCGGGGTACCTTACATATATTTCCGATGAAAACTGGAATTTCGAAAATGTATACGATCACAATGCTTTCTCTTACAAAGTAAGAGAAAAAGAAAAAAAAACATACTTTCATAATCATTGGATTTCAAACAATTATTTCCATGAAAAAGCAATTTTGAAAAGTTGACACATAATACTTTTCATATTGAAGACTTAAGTTTACAGAAGATTAAGTAATGAAAAAGGAATAGCAATACAGGTCATAATGATACATACTGTAACCTGTAAAGTGAAAATTAATCTATATGGAAATTACATTAAAATTCTAATCTTAGCGAACTGTTTGTTTAAATTTACTACCCAAACAAGACCTGGTTATTATAAATAGGTAAGGAGAGAAATATAAACAAAGGAATTAATCACTCTTTTTTAAAGGGAAGAGGAAAGGGAAAAGCATACACAACCTTTCCCCCCACAACCCCTTTTAGTGGAAATAGAAAGCATCATCCAACAAATGAGAAACATTGAATAGAATATGTGATACTATTTAAATGAACCGTACTGGCGGCTTTAGTGGGTAGTACATTAAAATAAATGAGGGGTCTGTGTGTAGTAACATGTTAGCAACACGTTTCAGCAAGAGCTTAATGAATCACAAGGAACATGAGGGGGGAAAAAATGTATGGAGAAACTAGATAAATGTGGAGAAATTGAACCTGTGGTAAAAGAGGGGGGGAAACCATTTTTAAAATAATTAAAAAAGAGTTCCTGATCCCTAGGCTGAAAAGTTCGAATTTACGTGAAATATATTCAAGATGGATTTTGTTAATGATTTCCTTAAAATATTTCCAAAAATCTACTTGGTAAAATTAAATGATTCCACTTAATCCCAAAAAACCGAACTGTTATAAAGGAAAAAAACATTTGATGTGAACACTTACACGACATTCTCTTACACTAATTATATAATTGAATCGAAAAGTTTTCTTTAAAATTGCCTAGCCTATTTTTCCCCAAAGCAACACGGTGCCCCACATAGATCCCACTTTTTTTGCAGTGGAAAGTTGTCTTTGGAAACCCTGGTAGCAGTTGAGACATTTTTCTGTCCATCCCATGTATGGTTGTTATATTGTTGCTTTATGAGGATTTTAGACATCTTCTCCGACATACCTTGCTCATGCCAGCAAGGGATATCTCTGTTGCATGCAGTTACTTGAGGAGTATCGACCCCACGTGTTACCATAGCTCAGTACTCCATGCACTTCATCAGAACAGTACACAATACACTTAAACTACTTACATCTACACTTTAACAGACAAGGACAAACACAATACACAAACTAGGGTCTCCGTCCCTAGTTAATTGGCGAAACCCAAGGGAGAAGCAAGGGATTAGCTCAGCAGTAGCGCGCTGGACTAGTAACGCGGAGGTCCTGGGTTCGAATCCAGCATGCTGCCCTTAGATTTTCTCTTCCTAGAAGCCTCTACAACTCACTGTCCGGTAATGTGCAGTGTTGTGTGTAGCTAGAGAACGCAGCATCGGAGGCCGGCTGTACATTGGAGAAGTCTCCGGGGGCACAATAGATCTTTCAGGTTGCAGTGCAATAATCCCCTACAACGATCTACAATCTACCTTACACATATGGGATGATAGCAGTCATTTTCTTTTATTCCATCCTCTATTCTCCTATTTTTCCACTTTCTACATTCCAAAATGTAACGTCATTAGTTGTAAAACACAGACCTCAGTGTTGGTCTTGTGGCTTACTCACTAGCCTTTCCCGTGGGAGCAAAGACTGTGATGACCCAGCAAGTGAGAAGAACTGGGAATCAGATTGATATTAAATAGATTGTTGCAGGGGATTATTGCACTGCGACCTGAAAGATCTATTGTGCCTCCCGGAGCCTTCTCCAATGTACAGCCGGCCACCAAGCTGCATTCTCTAGCTACAGGCAACACTGCCCATCACCGGTCAGTGAGTTGTAGAGGCTCCTAGGAAGAAAAAAATCTAAAGGCAGCATGCTGGATTCGAATCCAGGACCTCCGCGTTACTAGTCCAGCGCGCTACCACTGCGCTAATCCCTTCTTTCTCCCTTGGCTTTCGCCAATTAACTAGGGACGGAGACCCTAGTTTGTATACTGTGTTTGCCCTTGATCTGTAAGTGTATTGTATACTGTTCTGATGAAGTGAATGGAGTACTGCGCTGTGGTAACTACAGCTAACCCGTGCAGTACTCCCCAAGAAACTGCATGCAACAGACACCCCTTGTATTTAAGTAATGAAGAAAAAGGTTTACTGAATGGGTTTTCCAGATTTTCTCGAAAACGGCTCCAACCATTTTCTATAAACTTGAAATATCAACTATACATACAAGCTACAACTTTTATTTGAAACATTTCTCCGGGAAAATTCATTTAAGGGCAACTTTTGGGGGGGGAGAGAGATTGGGGGTGGATTTTCCTCTAAATTTGCTATTTTTCAGTTTATTACACAATTCTATCATCTAAATAATATTAATTAGAATGAAATATGTTGTAGAAATTCCGTGTTTGGAGAAAATCGGATATGACCGGAAATGCGTTTTTACCGTACGGTTTCATTCAGTTTTCTGCTATTTTCTCTCAAACGGCTCCAACTTTTTTTCCATTAAACTATTGATGTGAACAACACATATAAAGAGCTACAACTTTTATTTGCAATCTTATTTCGGGTAATGTCATTTAAGAGGGCTTTTGGAGGATGGGGATGGGCTAATGATTACCACCAAAGTGCTATCATAATTAATTATACGATGGTCATTTTTTAAGTAAGAACCGTTTTGTTATGAATTAAGAGACACTTTATTTATGAACGTAAATCGTATCACAAACTAAAATATGAACATTTTTACTTTTCAACGTAGTCACCATTAACATGTAAACATTTGTTAAGTCGTGGTACCAACTTTTGGATCCCCTCATCAAAGAACTCTGCCGCCTGACCGTTTAACCACTTAGTAACAGTTTCTTTTAACATGTCATCATTTACAAATCGCTTTCCACCAAGAAATTCCTCAAGTTTTGCAAAAAAAAATGGAAGTCAGGGTACTAAAAAAAAATGGTGCTAGGTCAGGGCTGTATGGTGGATGATCCAGTAATTCCCAATGAAAGTTGTCCAGTAGCGTCTTTGTTCTTGTCGCAACGTAAGGCCGACCGTCGTGGAGCAGTCCCCGCCCGCGGTTTTGAATGGCGCGCTTGAGCTTTAATAATGTTTCACAATACCTATTACCATTTATTGCCGTTCTCCTTGGCAGAAAGTCTATCAGAAGAATGCCTTTCCAGTTCCAAAATACCGTGGCCATGATTTTTCATGTTGATGGTTTTTGCGTGAATTTTCGTGGTTTCGTTGGGGAGTTTGAATGATGCCACTCACTGGATTGACGTTTAGTATCTGAACTGTAGTACGCAACCCACGTTTCATCACCGGTCACAATGTGACTCTAGAACTCGTCACCATCCATGCGATAGCGCTCCAAAAATAACAAAGAATGTGCCAAACGCTTTGTTTAGTGTTCTTCTTTCAACATTTTAGGCACTTATCTCGCACATATTTTTTTGTATTGAAGTTTGTCAGTAAGAATTTGATAAACTACTGATCTTGAAACTTGTGGAAATTTCTGATGAATCTCGTCAATAGTGAAACGCCTTTTTTTTTGGCGAATTTCCTTATCAACTTTTTGTGTTAACTCTTCATTCATGACAGTAGGCCGCCCAGATCGTTCTTCATCATGAACATTTGTCCTTCCTTCATTGATAAGCCTCCACCATTTACGCACATTTCCATCATTCATTATACCTTCACCGTAGACTTCAACAAGCTGCCGGTGAATTTCAGAAGGACGAACATATTTTTGCGTTTAAAAACTGAATAACTGAGCGCACTTTACAATCGGCGGGATTATTGATCGACATGGCGACAAGCAGTATAACCACACAGCCATCTCCGGCAGATACGTGAAACTTAATGACGGCGTAGTGGGGGACTAGCCAAGAGTGGCCAACTTTGAACGGGCGTCACGTGAAAGTCTACGCGGACGCGATGCGCAATCGGTTCTTACTTAAAAAAATGACCCTCGTACAATATTACCATTTAAATAAAAATTAATTACAATTAAATATGAAAGTCAAAATTCGGAGTTTTAGAAGGAAATTGAGTAAACGGAAGTGCGTTTTAATAAACCTGTTTTTTTTGTGCGCAGTTTTCGCCATTTTTATCCATGAAAATACCGATGAATTTCATTAGATTTGTTACATTAACTGTGAATATAGAGATCTATTTCCTGATTTTAAGGCCGAAATGTTTTCTATTATAAGATGGTAATAAAGAGAGGAACCAATTTTTCAGCCAAGCCTGTTTTATTTTTCACATTTGTAGTGATTACAGATCTTTTTTTAAATTTTTTAACGTTTCGGCACTCTGAGGATGGCACGTTTAGTGCCGAAACGTTAGAAAATTTAAAAAAAGATCTGTAATCACTACAAATGTGAAAAATAAAAACAGGCTTGGCTGAAAAATTGGTTCCTCTCTTTATTAGAGATCTATTATTTTTGTTTGAAACTTTGTTCCGGGAAATTCATTTAAAGAAGATTTGGTGGAGGGGAGGAGATTACGCTATCGTCAGAAAAAAGTTATTTTATTAAGTTTAAATTCTCCCATTGATAGAAAACTGATTTCAGGGGGAGGGGGGATAACTCAATTTCGAAAATTTAACACGATCGCAGCATTTCCTCCATAATGAGTATGAGAAGGAGAGAAATGAGTTTGAAAGATAAACTGGAAATAAATGCTGAACACTGCATAATGAGAAAGAAAGTATGAGGGTAGGTCAAATATAAACCGGACTTCTTCTTAGTGCCTCAACAGGCCGTCCCAAACAAGATGGCGGGAACAGCACATTCAAGGTCGATGAGTTAGGAGTGGGGGAACTTAACTGGCAATGGTTTATCTCTGTGTTCTGTCGCAGGACAGCCATGACTGAGCAAGAGGTTACATCGCGCGTTGCGCAACGTATTATTGGTAAGTTTTTAACTAACGAAGGTGTTAAACCAACGGAAATTTTGCCTCAATTACAAGCACAGTTTGGGGAAGTTACTCTTTCTCGGACCCAAGTGTTTGATTGGGCTAAGAAGATTAAAGGTGAACGTAAAAGTGTAGAAAAATCTAGGTCACGATCTACGCCCAAGATCAAGTGTCACAGATGACAAATCCGTGCTGTATGTAATCTTATTGAAGGCGACCGCCGGGTAAGAAAATCGATGAAATCGCTTAAGAGTTAGGAATCAACCATGGAAATGCTTGTACCATAATCACAGAGCATCTTGGCTTCAGAAAAGTCTGTGCTCGAGATGGGTTCCGAGGTTACTGACCGCAAATCAAAAAGAGGGTCAGATTACAAATCACTGAGAGAATTTTGAATCAATTCTGCCAGGAAGGGGAGTTGTTTTTATGGCGCATGTGACATGTGATGAGATGTGGGTGCACCACTGCACGCGTATCAAAAATGGCGAGTAAGGAATGACGAAAAAAAGATGAAGCATTCTGTAATGTGATAACAAGAAGGAGTGATAACAGAAGGAAAATATATAATTTTTAATTATAAAAATTATAACTATTGGTGCCAGGCAGTCGCTATTAATCAGGTCAAGATCCGCGGTCAGTGCACGGTCAAAGGGACCGCCAAACCGCCAAAGACACACTGCTTTCAAAAGGGCCATTATACGGTCAGTATAGAGAAGCCGTCTGGCCAAGTGTCAACAAATCATTCAAAACGCCACCTGGCTACAGTCTTTTGATAACCGACATCACCTGTTGCCACACCTGTTCACCGACCTATTCAAGACCTAGGGTCAACACACGGCAAGAGATGTTTTAGTATGACCCGTAATTACACACTTGTCAATGTGTGAGTGATGGCAATATAACGTCTCTCCACAAGAAGAGGGGAGGATTATTCTTCAGTATTTTATCAGCGTAACATCAAGATCCTACTAGTGACATAATTCATACATCGGAGCGCGTCCCTATCTAAGTATTTAAACATATATTTATTTATCATCATTATAGTTGTGCATTCTAGTTACAATTTAAATCATTTTAAATTAATTGTAGTTTATCTTTTCAAACGTTTAAATTATTGTTAAAATATATATATATCTATTTTCGTAAATTAGTAATTCATATTCCGAGTAACAACTCTCTAAAAATCTCTAACTAACTCCCAACTATTCATCGCATCATAACCCTCACCAAGACATCTGAACCCATTACAATTCCCTGTGAAGGCAAAAACCCGTCTCTCCGCCGGAAAAGTGCTCGCGACTGTTTTTTTTTTGGGACTGAAGGGGAGTTTTACTCGTTTACTTCCTACACGATCGTCGCACAGTGAATTCCGCCTACTATTGTAAGCTGTTGGAGTCAGCTAAAGCCGCCTACAGAACCAAAAGTTGGTGTATTTCAATCAGAGATGTCATCCTCCTTCATGACAACGCCAGGCCTCACAAGGCGACTTTGACAAAGGACAAATTGGTCGAACTGCATTGGAAAACCTTTGAACACTCTCCCTACAGTCCAGATTTTATCTCCCTGGGATTACTTTTTGTTTGGGCCCTTAAAATAAGCACTGGGAGAAGAATGGTTTGAAAACGATCAAACTGTCAAAGATTACGTACGCAATCGGCTGATAAGTCTACTTCAAAACTTCTTTGAAGAAGGGATGATCTTCAAGCTTCCAAAACGCTGGGAAAAATACGTAGAGTGTAAAGGAGACTATGTTGAAAAATATTAAATATGTTTGTTTGTAATTTCTCATCATAAAGAAATATATACAAAAAAAAGTCCGGTTCATATTTGGACTCACCCTCGTAACACAAACGAATATAGAAATTGGTAGCGAGAGATTTAGAATAAGTGAAGAGAAGGGTAGTAGTTGGTTACTGACGCGTTGTAACTGTTGTATAAACTGTTATAAAGACTCCCTTCTGAAGGCTAGCACTGCTTTTTTTGTTTCTTTCTCTGCTTTAGATCCCTTTCTTCGGATTCTATTACATCCTCTTACAGTAATAAAAAAGTAGGCAAGTATGGAGTAGCTTCAGATGTTGTCCATCGGGGAAGGGCCCCATTCTCCATTAAATTAAACCAAATTAAGACATGATTAAGACCAGTTTATCCAGTATTATCCCTTTAACATTCTCAACCGGCTTTACAAATTAATTGAAACCAAACCAAGAACCACTAAATCAATTGCGTACAAATTAAAGGCAATCACACGCATGACTTTCTCTTATTCCAATTAATTACGATGATAATTGATAAACTTGGATGTTTACTAAAAACGTTAATTGGCTTTTACATCACAATACAAATATGTGTATAGATTAATGCTGTAACAATATTGATTTATATAAGTAGATCCTAGGATTTAAGAGGAGATACGTGAATATCACTGCATTGTTATCTCTAAATACGCAATCTTCTATTTAAAGATAACTGCAAGAATTAGCAAAGATCTTATTAAAAGAGCCATTAGTAAATAGATGAGATGCTAAAAGAAAGTATTCACTGTCAAAAAAAAAAGAAAACGTTTCACAGCGCCATTAATTCACACTATATTAATTTAATCAATAATAATTATTATTATTAATCTATGACAAATATGATATGTCAATATGACAGAATTAAGTGCTTATTATTGTGGTGATATCGACCAAATACACACTATGATATGCAATCAACTTGTTATATAGACCATGACGTTGACAATACGGATCAATGGTAGAGAATGGCCGGAACTCCTTCACTGCCCACTTCAAATGATCCACTCCAAAGTTTTGCTTGCTCAGCTGCATATCCCCCCATTCGTAAGCCTTCTATCTAACAACTATAGGCAGCAAGCAAACACGCATTAGCCAGCTTATAAAAATCTTCTTTCATTTTTTTAGTGTATTCTTTAATGTTCTCAAGCTTTATGAATATAAGTAAAATAATTAATTGAGTCATTGTTAATTAGGTGTTAATCAGCACTGTCAGATTCTTGAAATCTAATTTTCAGAGATTCTCTAAACATGGGAGAGAAATTATAAACAGATCTCTTCCGCTCACTCCTATCACTCATGTGTGTGAGTGTGTTTGTATGTATATTTATGAACATCACAATTCTAAAATGAAAATTCGTAGAATGTACAAACAAAACATTTCATTTGAAAAGAAAGTAGGTAGGTATAAAGTTCACTTGTTAAAATTATCATTCCATAAATTATGCTATTGTTTGAAGTTATGATATAAGAGCCACAATGGATAACAAACAAATTTAATTTAATTCAATTTTAATTTAATTAACAAATTTCAAATTTTTTTTTTTTTTTTGAAGATTTTATTGAATATATCAATTTTTGTTTATTGAGAAATCATCTATTAATAAAAGGATTTAAATTAGTTAGTGTTTTTATAAGAAAATTAAATTATTCAATTAGGAACACATCGTTATATTATATAATTAGCAGATCCTGGAATGTAGAGAATTGTTGGTAAGCAGGAAGCTCGTATATAAGTTAGGAACAAACAATAAATTAGGGAACAAAATCTGCACACGTACTAAACCTACTGACTTTATGGCAGTAGTTATATGGGTCCAGTGGGGGCTTTGGTTAGCATAGGGTTTGGTTCCACACTATTGACGACTTTTATAACAATAACAGGATTTACTGAATGAAATGTCTAGAATGTTGCGACATTTACATTGGCCAGACCAGGTAACGGAAAAAAAATAACACAAACCTGATGACAACTCCACAACATTAACATTCTTGTGAGAAACTATAAGTCGTCTGTATTGAGCCCATTCTTCAATTGTTCCGGATGAATATTTAATCTGAGGAAGACGTTCGGTCGTTTTAGATATGAATTTTTCCTCAAGGAACTAACCAAGGTCTTCTTCAAAAGGGGGAGGATTCAGCTCTTCAACTGAGTGGCTAGACAACTAAGTCTATAAGTCCACGCAAAGCATCGTTTAGTGTTATTCACTCCTATCGGGCAGCAAGTCCTTCAAGGCTAGTGCTACGATGACTTTATGAGGCTTGGTATCAGCTTATATAGTGACGAAGAAAGACAGCACTGGGACAATAAATGGGATCACATTTTCTATGGGAAAATGTTAGGACTTCAACAGGCGAATCATAACAAACTACTAAGAAACAATACACACCACCATGATAATAGAAATAACAAAGAAACAATAGACAAATCTGCCACGTTCACATGCATCGGAAACCATACATAAAAAACTCACAAAAATTTCTAAGAAACTGGACGTCAAAACAGCATTTCAGAACAAACAATAAATTAGGGAACAAAATCTGCACACGTACTAAATCTACTGACTTTATGGCAGTAGTTATATGGGTCCAGTGGGGGTTTTGGATATCATAGGGTTTGGTCCCTCTCACCATTGACGACTTTTATAAGAATAACGGGATTTACTGAATGAAATGTCTAGAATGTTGCGACATTTACATTGGCCAGACAAGGTAACGGAAAAAAAACCCAAACCTGATGACAAATCCACGACATTGACATTGTTACACTCAGGTACAAAAGAACGACGACTGGATCATACGTGAACAACTCGAAATATACAAACATAAGACACAAACCAACAAGTGTGAGGAGTGTAACAGAATCTATATGAACTTGGTGAATTTGCTCCAACGATGGAAGAGAATTCGAAACCGGCCAGAAACAAAAGAAATATTTATGTTACGGCTGATAAAATATCAGATAAGACACAAAACTTAATAAACGAACAAACAAAATTCTCTAGTGAACCTCTATTAACACTATCTCAGTCACAATAACTAAATACGCTATTGCTAGTAGTCAATATACTTAAACCAAACAGCTTAAAACAAAAGAAATTATAAGTATGTTTGTACTTATATATGAGAGTGCAAATATGGTTGTATGTGGATATGCGAATATCAGATAGCACGGTTGTGAATGTCGGATAGCATGATTATACAATTTAATTGTTTTGCAATACATTTATTTATACTATCTGGCGGTCGTTCTCTTCATTTTTATTACTAATTATTCCATTGTAGCAACAACTGACGCAGTGATTTCATGTAACTAAATATTGGTTCTATACTCAAAGAATAACAATTAAACATGAAATATAGTATAAATAATTATCTAGTAATGTAAATTTCCTCCAAAACGTAATTAAAGTTGCATTATCCCCATTTATTGGTGTTTCCATTTTTGAAGGAACCATTAATAAGTGCCTTTTAAAAATGGAAACAACATGTAGACTTAGTCAAGTATAAATAATCCCTTTTTAACCAGTTAGGTCATGACAAAACCCTTCCTAAAACATCTACTTATTTATTTATTTATTTATTCTGTACAGCAAAACAGTACTTAGTCTATAAAATTGCAATCAAATATAAAGAAAATATAAAAGT
>JAAEAF010003119.1:0-125409 GCA_011037195.1 Triatoma infestans | reverse complement strand
CTGAGTGTGTAGACTTTGCTCTGTGCAAGTCTATGTTGTCACACTGTCTGAAAAACGCATCCTGAAGATGGGCGAACGTCCGAAACCGGTCGATGACCACAAAATGAAGCAGGCTACCACGGAAAATGTCTTTGTTAATAAGCTCATCTCATAAGGGCAGGTAAAAAATATTAAATTAGGGTAATAAAAGTAAGGGTGGCTATTGTTTGAAAGGGTTTGCTAGTAGCTGTAGTAGCAGGCACCTGTTTTGAAGGGTTGCCCCCTATCAAATGGTTTAAGGGACATTTTGTAATTTCTACATCACAAGAAGGAAACTATAAGACAGGATTTTCCAATATTGTATTTCCTAACGGATCAAAATTATTATGAAAATTAATACGTAGAAGAAAGTTCAAACACTCATTTGGATTTCAGACTCATCTTGCTGGTTGTGTGGATAGAACCCAATGAACACCAAAAACATTAAATTGGAGTACATGTTATATAAGAAATATCCACAATAAAATAAATTTGGGGGCCTAAAAAAAGGCCTTGTCAGAAAAAACTAAGCCTACCGTGTACTAACTAATAAAGGAATAATCTACTAATAATTACTTTTAAAAATACTTCTTGGCATCCACAAAATCCTTAAACAACTCTTCAGTTGGATTCGACGGTTTGATTAGATCCACAATTTACACATATCATAAATTGACCTATTAGATGGTGTGTAACTAAAAATTGTGCGATCCCTACTGCTGCCACATGTTTCCCACAACTAGATAAACTTTTCAGAAATTCCATAATTCTATTCATTTGAATCTGTATGTACTCAGTAAGTGCTGGGATACGAATGATCAAGAAATTTTGACCCTTAAATCATGTCATGGGGGGCTAGGTAAAAAAGGAATTGACTGCTTGGTCAGACAATAGCCGGTGGTAATCCCAAGGGTTAGTGAGTGTATACCTGGTCAACTTGGTACCTGCCCCCTATGAGATGAGTTTAACCCGTCTTCCATTTCTTCTCAGAAAGTAGACGAAGTTATTTTGAAGCCTTTCGATTCTCTTGATGCCCTTAGCAGTGTATCTCAGACAATATAATCGACGCATATTCGAGCTTCGAACGGACTAGGGCGTTGTACAAAACCAATAGAGCCTTAACATCAACAATTTCCCCCCTGCACTGCCTCCCTAGAGAAAGCTTTGAAATTCGGATGCTTCCCTGCATATTATATAATCTATGTGGGAACTCAATGTCAGACCTGAGCCCACAAGGACACCCAAATCTTTTACAATTTCAAGTACTTTTACCTCACCTACATAATAACTACCCTGATATGCTTTTCCTTCCTGAGAAACGTTATTACTGAGCATTTATCAATATTTGCATAAAGTGGTTTTGCTCTGGGCAACTCTTTGTTATCACACTGTTTATCAAGACACCCTGATGATGATAAGCGAACATCCGAAACCACAAAATGAGCAGGCCACCATGAAAAATATCTCTGATGATTTTGTATCATTATTTAGGTAACACTAATTAGACACACTATTTAGGTATCACTATTTAGACACACTAAGTTAAAACTAGAAGGCTAATCAAAATGATCCTCACCTAAAGTCGCTGCGAGTATAATGGATTAGATCTTGATGAAGTTATAATGATGAAGATGTGAATGGTGAATATGGATGAAAAAAATGTTTATATCCATGCGGAATCTAAATAAGTACATTAATTTTTTTTTTTTTTTTAACAGTATTTAGAAAGTAAATAGGGATTATCCGAATTGTAATATTCTTTCCATTAACACAGACAGCCTTTTATCTGTAAATTCGTGTATGAATGTAAACTATTCCAACATGTTTGGGTTAAAAAAAAAATTAGCATCCACCAAAATTAAAACCCTTTCATGCAAAATAATCCTTTCGTTTTATTCAAGAAATTTAGAAGCAAAAATCTCATTTTTTTTTTTATTGATTAGTAATTTAAAGTTAGTAAATTAAAGTTAGAAAGTTAGTAATTTAAGTTCATTATAAAAAGTCGACTGATATTAACTTATTCAAAGCATACCATATGTTTTGCACCCTATTTTTACTTTCTCTTACTCCTAGTAGGAGGAAGTATTGTAATCGTGTCAAATTTTCGAATCGAATCTTCACCGGAAATATCCGTTTTGAGGTCCCCAGAGTCAAAAAAAGTGGTTTTTAGAAAAGAATCTGTGTGTGTGTGTGTGTTTGTGTATGTATGTATGTACGTATGTGAAACAAAAAAACGAAAAATCGTAGTAAGGTTTAAACTTGATATTCCGTTTATGTATGTCAGCGGTCAAAACCCCTCAACCGGAAGTACCCACTTTACTTAATGTTTTTTTTTTTTTTTTACTTTCTTGCAATTTTCTCAAAAATAGCTCCGACGATTTTCTTGAAACTACTTATGTCAACTACACAAACAAAGATCTACAACTTTTATTCTAAAACATTTCTCTGGAAAAATTCATTTAAGGGCACTTTGGGGGGGATTACAGTTTTCCTCTAAAGTTACTATTTCAATTTATTATACAAATAATTCTATCATCTAAATAATATTAACTTATAGGTTAATGTGTTGTAAAAATTCCGGAATTTGAAAAAAAATCGGATGACCTTAAGAGAAAGTTGTGTGAATGTTTCAGACCAGATTTTTTTGTTTATTTTTTTTTTTTTCAATGAATCTGCCATTCAATAAGAGGATCCAGACAATAATTTGCAATACTATGACGGATAAAAAACATAGATAAAGGAAATCCATTTGTCCGAATCGTTTGTAGAAATATTAATGTTTATTTCCAATATATAATATTACTAAAAAATGTTCTGGAATCTTGTGTAAGCAATAATAAATTTCCCTTTAATAATCATTTGGCACAACAAATATGAACTTATTTACGATGATTATTAAAAATATAGAAAATAAAATTTAAAAAAAAAAAAAAAAAATACAGCAGAATATCCGTATATAAATATTTATATTCAGATAAATATTAAGAAGAAAAAAAAGTAAAACATAGAAATATATCATTAAATACTTTCTCATTTCTCAGAGTAGCAAATAAAAAGGAAAAGAAAAAAACGAAATGGTTTTTAAGTGTACACAGTGAAATATTTACTGAACAGGTAATTTGTCAGTGAAGTCTAAAAGCATCTGGTGGAGTGCAGAGAAACAAGTTGGTTAGAGGAAAACATGGATGGGAATTTTGCAAGTTTTTAGAGAAACAGATATACGATTGTATTTAGTTAAAAATAATGGCTCACCATATATATATATATTGTTTTATATTTTATATTTCATAATTATGTATCATCACAATATAATGTAACATTATTTATATCTTCATTCTTACTGACCATTTTTAATCTCACCGTATTTATCACAATTATTTAAGATCTTTCACCATTACTGTATTATTATTCTAAATTAAATTAAATTACCTAATATTGAATCATAATATTATTATTTAAAAGCTTGTGCTATCTTGTTTTTTATTTTTGTCAGAATTTTATTTGTTTTATAGTAAAGTTAATTTAATTTATTTTTGTTTTGTCTATAATTATTCCTTGCAATTTCTGTGATTAATAAATTTACAACTTTATCTACAACCACAAAATAATGTGACAATTATTAAATTAAAAGTAATGAATGATGTTATACTTTTAATCGTATTTATTTATTTATTTATTTTAAGGGCAGTGCCATGTACAAAAGTGTTTGGTAGTGTGTACTACAATATATATATATACACACACACACACACACACACACACACACAATGACACACTAATGTTGGAAAGAAATAGATAATCCAATCAGGACTAAAGTAAAAATAAAAACTGTTCCAAAATACAGACATAAACCTGCAATGCCAAACAAAAATAACACTAATAATTTAACACAAATTATGTCACTTTTCAATAACTGAGCAAAAAAAAAAAAAATCTGGTGTGAAACACTCACACAACTTTCTCTTTTACTCCTGTTCTCAAAATTATAATTGACAAATAATATTGGCTAGTGTACCAAATTTAACGAAATCCGTCGAAAACTGTACAGTAAAAGTGCACTTCCGGTTTACTAAATTTCTTGAAAACTCGGAATTTTGGCCATCTATTTATTTCTAATTAATTTTTTTTGGATATAGAACTTTAGAGAAACACTTTGGATGATAGAATTTTTAGTGATAACACTTTAGAGAAAAACATAACCCCACCCCTCCCCCTAATTAATGTGCCCTTAAATGAATTTTCCCAGAGAAATGTTTTAAATAAATGTTGTAGATCTTTGCATGTTTAGTTTATATAAGAAGTTTCATGAAAATCGTCAGAGCCATTTTTGAGAAAATTGCGAAAAACGGAATAAATCATTTAGTAAAGTGGTAAAAAAGTAAACGCACTTCCGGTTATCCGATTTTTTCAAACTCGGAATTTCAACAACATATTTAATTCTAATTAACATGATTTAGATGACAGAATTGTCTAATAAATTGAAAGAGCACTTTAGATGGAAACCTAACCCCACTTCTCCCCCAAAAGTGCCCTTAAATGCATATTCCCGGACAAATGTTTCAAATAAAAGTTGTAGCTCTTTGTATGTGTGGTTGATGTTACAAGTTTAAAGAAAAGTCCGGAGCCATTTTTGAGAAAATCGCAAAAAAGTGAAAAGTCCAATTAGTAAAGTGGTACTTCCGGTTGAGTAATTTTGACAGATAACGTACTGTCAGATCCCATGGTGATACCTAAACAGAATATCAAGATTCAACTTTCTACGGTTTTTCGTTTATGAGCTATGCTGTGCTGTTCACATACATACATACATACATACGAGGTGTGTAAATTAAGTAATGAGACTGATTTTCTAGTGTTCGATCTGGCAACACTGCAGACGCGGCGCATGCGTGGTAGGGCAAGTAAACATCTGATACACGTCCAGTGCAAATTTGAAAATGCTAGAGTTGTTGCACTGTCCGTAGTGACTTTTTTTGAAAGCAAGGTTTTTTCAGTGCGTTTTAAAAATGAGTGACATCAATTACGAGCAACGTTGTGCTATCAGGTTTTGCTTCAGACTTGGGCACAGTGCAACGGAAACGTTTGAAAAACTGTGCCAGGTCTATGGAGACAATGTTTTGTCGAGAGCACAGGTTTTTAGGTGGTTTATGTCGTTTGCAGAAGGAAGGGAATCAATTGAAGACGAGCCTCGCAGCGGAAGGCCTTCATCTTCAAGAACCGACGAAAATGTTGGCAGAATCCGCGATCTCGTGCGTTCAGATCGTCGTTTGACAGTCCGAATGATCGGCGAAGAGTTGAATTTGACTCACACAACCGTTCATCAAATTTTGACTAATGAATTGGGGATGAGATAAATTTGTGCAAAAATGGTTCCGAAAAATCTTTCACAAGAGCAAAAAGATATCAGAAAGGAAAGGAGCCTTGACTTTTTGGGAGTAATTGAAAACGATCCCAATTTTGTGGAACGTGTTATTACAGGAGACAAGTCTTGGGTGTTTGAGTATGACCCAGAAACTAAGCGATAGAGCATGCAGTGCACACTTCAACCTCTCCAAGGCCAAAAAAAGCAAGAATGAGCAAGTCAAAAATCAAATGCATCCTGATTTGCTTTTTTGATAGCCAAGGAATCGTTCACAAAGAATTTGTGCCTCAATGCCAAATGGTAAACCAACATTTTTACCGAGAAGTTTTTGAGAGACTTCGAAAAAGAGTCATGCGTGTGAGACCAAACATCAAAAACAAGTGGTCACACCGCGATTTCTATTAATGAGTATTTGGCCAGTAATAACATTCCTGTGGCTCCTCAGCCTCCTTATTCACCCGACTTGAGTCCATGTGACTTTTTTTTGTTCCCCAAATTGAAAAATCACCTCAAGGGACGTCATTTTGGAACATTGGAGAATATTCAAACACCCGTAACCGACCAACTGAAGTCTATTCCAGTATCCAAGTTCCAGCACTGCTATGACGAATGGAAGAATCGTCTTCAGCGTTGTGTGGCTTCCCAAGGTAGTTACTTTGAAGGGGACAATGTTGAATTGTAATTTTATTTGAATAAAAAAAAGATAAAAAAATCAGTCTCATTACTTAATTTACACACCTCATACATACATACATACATACACATACACACACACACACACACACACACACATACACATACATACAGACCATTTGCTAAAAGCACTTTTTTTGACTCAGGGGACCTCAAAACGGATATTTCCGGTGAAAACTCGATATCGAAAATTTGACACGATTACAATACTTCCTCTTACTAGGAGTAAGAAAAAGTAATGGTGACTGCAAGATCAGAGAAAAATCAAAATATTGTTGTAAACCACTAATTATAGAACCGCTAACAAACCGCTCTTAATGAAGAGTAAACAGGACAGGAAATTAGAATATTATATAAATCCTCTTGCTCATGAAGGCTGTACTGGCTACATTAATTCTGTTGAGTTATTTTATTATTTATACAAGCAATTGTTATTTTTAAAATGAACTTGGTACACAATCGTAGTTGAGCCATTTATCCCTAAAATCCTAAAGTCGATATCACATGTTAAGTACGCCTGAGATTACTGATCTTTGAAGTAAAGTGAACTATATAATTATGTATTAATATATAATTATAATTATGTATTAATCCTGTGCTGAAAGCAGGTCTGAAAAATCAATAAAATTAAAAGTATTCAATAACTGAGTAACCCAGTTGTTAAATTTAACATGGTCACTTTTATGCTGCTCACATAGTTTTAGAAAATAGAGAAAGGGAATTTTAGCGATTTTCTTGTAAACGGTTCCAACGATTCTCTTAAAAATAACTATATTAATTACATCTATAAAGTACAGCATTAAAGGGCTACAACTTTATTTGAAACATTACTCTGGGAAAATTCAAAATTTAAACGGGCGTTTTAGGGGGAGTGTTGGGGTTATGTTTTCCACTAAATTTGCAATTTCAATTTATTATATTATTGTTTTATCTAAATAATATTAAATAGAATTAAATATTGTTCAATATGTGGATGAGTCCGCAATGCTAGATAACAACTCGTACTCAGAGTTGGGCAGTAATTAATTTCAAGAGTATTTAATTACATCTTCAATTACATGAGCAAAATTGGACTATACTTTCAATAGAAATACAGTTAAATGGTCCAAAATATAGAAATAACTGGTTCCAAAGAACAACTACTGTAATTGTTTAATGTAATTGCAATTACTTCTTTCAATTACTGTAATTGTAATTGGGGCTCTCAATTACAAGTATTTCTTGTCGCTATGTAATTGTGATTACAATTACCAATAATTAAATTACAATTACATGTACTTGTAGTTACAGTAATTAACTGGTTCCAAAGAACAATTACTTCTTTCAATTACTGTAATTGTAATTGAGACTCTCAATTACAATTATTTCTTGTCGCTATGTAATTGTGATTACAATTACCAGTAATTAAATTACAATTACATGTACTTGTAGTTGCAGTAATACTGCTATAAAGAATAATGAGATAGAGGAATTTAAGTTCTTGGCCAAACATGCCCAATACCACGAGCAGTTTAATAAATTAAGTTTTAACACAAATTATATAAGCAGTAACTTAAATTTTGAATACAAAAAATTTATATTTAAAATAAGAGGGGAATTGTTGAATTTAAATTATAAGCCGTGGCTACCTAATGTCAATTACAACTGTTCACTGTGTAATTTATCTAAAGTCGAAAATGTCTTTCATTTTGTGGCAGAATGTCCCATCCTTAAAGAGTTTAGATTACGTTTTCTCAAAAATCAGTTTTGACAGAAGTAGAATTTTCGTTGTTGTTAAATGGATCTGATTGGCTCAAGTTAGCTTTGTACATTAAATATGCATTATTTTATAGAAATATGTTAGTTGAAGAATTTAATTTTTAGTTTGCATTATATTTTTGTTTCTTGTTTTTTTTTTTCGTATAAGTGTGTTCTTTATGAGTTATGATGTTTGTATTTTGGTAAAATTAATTTCATCAGGAGTGGACTCTGACAGACGGTCTAATTGACCATGTCATAAGATGTGTAGTTATTATTATTTTTTCTTTCTTTTGCACAAAATGTAAATTTCGATATAAATAAAACATCTTTATCTATCTACCTATCTATCTATCTATCTATCTAGTTGCAGTAATAGAATTACAAATACAAATATAAAAAAAAAATGAGTAATTTAACAAAAGTAAACTCTGCCACATTTCCACTCAATAATCTCTTGGGGTAAAATAAAAATTCGAGCTCCCAATTATCATTAAAAATTGGCAAAAATTTCAGGAGAATTCAGTCTCTTGAATTGTATGTAATTACTTTTTTTTTAGTGCTATTTTGGCGTTAATAATTGCAATTACTTGTAATTGCATCAAAAATTACTTGGAATTGCAGAAGTACAATTACAATCACATGTAATTGAATTACTTTGGCTCAACCAGTAATTGTAATTGTGAATCACAATTACAATACAATGCTTCAGAAAGTAATTACAATTACCAATTACAATTATATGTAATTATAATTTTATTTCTGCAATTTGAAATTACAATAATTGATAAGTAATCGTAATTGTAATTGAAATTACGTTTTGCCCAAATCTACTGGTACTACATTATACAACCAACAAGTGTGAGTGTAACAGAAACATTATGTTGAAGTAAACTCTCTACATGAACTTAGTGAATAAAAGGTCAGGAACAAAATAAATATACGTGCTACGACGGATAAAATACAAGAGAATTAAAATATGTTGCTATTAGAAGAAAATCGGAAAATATTCCAAATTAGAAGAAAAATAGATTGGCCGGAAGTTATTTCAGTTTTCAAGAATTTTATCTATATAAATTCTATGGATTTCATTACATTTAATACACTAATTATGAATACAGTATCTATCACTTTTAATGGGACTTTTTCTTTCAGAGAAAATTCATTTAAAGAAGTATTGTTGGGAGGGGCGTGCATGGTTTCCTCACAAAAAGGCATTTACGTATTATCTATCAGTTTAGATTCTTCTTTTGATAATAAAATTGAATACAAAAAAAAAACTGGTGTGAAACACTCAAACAACTTTCTCTTACTCCAGTTCTCAAAAAATTATAATTGACAAATTTTATAGTTTGTGTATCAAAATTTATTGAAATTCGTCGAAAACTGGAAAAAACTGTTCAGTAAAAGCGCACTTCCGGTTTACTAATTTTCTTGAAACACGGCAATTTTGGCCATCTATTTATTTCTAATTAATTTTTTTTTTTTTTGGATGATAGAATTGTATAATCAACTATGATAGCACTTTACAGAAAAACATAACCCCACTCCACCACCAAAAGTGCCCTTAAATGAATTTTCCCAGAGAAATGTTTTAAATAAAAGTTGTAGATCTCTGTATGTCGAAATCATTTTTGAGAAAATTGCGAAAAAGTGGAGAAAAAAAAAAAATCATTTAGTAAAGTGGTAAAGTAAAAGCACTTCCGGTTATCCGATATTTTTTTTTTCAAACTCGTAATTTCAACAACAACATTTAATTCTAATTAACATTATTTAGATGACAGAATTGTTTAATAAACTGAAATAGCACTTTAGATGAAAAACCTATCCCCACCCCTCCCCACCAATAAGTGCCCTTAAATGAATTTTTCCCAGAGAAACGTTTCAAATAAAAATTGTTGCTCTTGTATGTGTAAATGATACACTAAGTTTGAAGAAAATCTTCTGAGGCATTTTTGAGAAAAACGCAAAAAAGTAAAAAAAAAAAAAAAAACTAGTAAGTGGTACTTCCGGTTGAGGACTTTGATAGATAGGTACCAGTCAGATGCCATGGTGATATCTAAACGAATACAAGTTTTCAGCTTTCTACGTGTTTTTCATTTGCTAAAAACCACTTTTTTGAATTCAGGGAACCTCAGAACGGATATATCCGGAGAAAACTCGATATCCAAAATTTGACACGATTACAATACTTCCTCTTACTAGGAGTAAGAGAAAGTAAAAATACATTTAATAAAAATTACTAATTTCTAGAAAATTATGTAGACTGCAGTTAGAGAAAGTTGTGTGAGTGTGTCACACCTGATTTTTTTTTATTTTTATTCATTGTTTGATAAATAACTATTCTAACGAAAATTGACTTAGAAATAATTTTTTTTTTTCTTCATATCCGAATATCGTTAGTGGAAATGCGCCCTAATTATTCAACTTGGTTCACAAACATTTTAAATGATAGCTCATTCCTAGATGTTAGCTAATATTCTGTGACAACAAAATTTTATGGTTGATATTAGATGTGAGTGTGATGGTGGTGTAAAGCCAAAATCCATTACGATTAAAAGATGGCTTCCCTGGATGTCAGTACTTACTCTGTAAAGAAAGTCCAATGTGTAAGTCTGAATGTGATGTATGGAGTTGAAATAGAGTGGGCTTGTTGGTATGCTAGTTCCCATCTAGTTGCAAATATCAACTATCTATGCAGGCCCATATTTGCTGTCAGTTAAGTGTTGCTCGCGTAATTTTAGGCAGCGATATACGCCAATATTCCCAAAGAAATTGCTACTTCATATAATAGAACTTTCAGATAATACAGACTAATGGTACGTAATTCGCCCTCTCCCTCCCCTTTTTGGACATTTTAACGTTAACAAAGTTTGGTCATTGATATTACCAAGCAGCAGGTAAATAAGGCTGCATAACAAATAAAAAGAAGTATTATGGCTCTGGCATTAAAGCTTTTTCAGCTAAAGATGAATTTTAAATTTACTCTAGTCTCCAAAAGAGAACTTTCAAAAAGTTTTAGTTTAGAGCAAAATGGCCATCTCTAGAGCAAAAACTAAGAGCAATTTATTCCCATTCTATTGAAAATCTCAATGTAGACGGACTGACTATGTGAGGATTTTTTTTTTTAATTGTAGATCCTAGGAAGACTTTTGCGTAACACATTTAACAGATATCGAGAATGAAGAGGACTATCCAGATAAAGATGCCTCCATGATGTAGAATACGATTCAGAACGCAAGGGTAAGGATGGAAGAAAAGGTTGGAGAACTAGATGAATAAAACAGTAAATAGAGAGAAATCCAGGGTCATGCTGTACACTGTATTTCAGCAAATAAGAAGAAGATTTACTGTAAACTTGGTAAAACCCAATTTCTAAACCATAGACTGAAATACTAACACAACTTTCATATTATGTAACTCTACTTGTTTTGAATCTTATTCAAGGTTTCAATTGAATTACATTGAACTTTCTTAAATAAGTTGATGAATATGGTGGGATATATTATGTATAATATATATAATATAAATTGCATATAAAATATATTTTAATTACTAAAGAGGTCCTTTCAATGTAATTAAAATAACAATAGAAAACCCGGGCTTAATTACAAATAATCTTCCGATTGCCAAAATCAATCCAATATTATTGTGGCATTGTGAGTAATGCAAAATTTTATTATTGTTACATTGTCAACAATAATTTTGTCCATTATATTTCCATTTGGTTCAAATACCCTTAACTGAAGTGTAAAAAGGACAAAGGAAGGGATTTAGCAGAGACGTATATGCATGAAATGAAAAGATATACTTACTATTCCCAAAATTTATATATTAATTGGGCATTTTCACTTTATTTTAATTCCTAGAAACAACAGGCTCGCTGCTCTCCTAAAATTCATTTTTTTCTTCTTCGTTTGGGATAATAACTACTTCAGGAAGTATAAAAATCCACAAACAAAAGTTCCTAGAAAGTACACTAAAACCATTGTCCGAGCATGAACTAAAAGCTTGAGCCCTTGAAACGCTGAACGAGCTCTATGCTTCAAATCTATGGACGCACATAATGGTTCAGCTGAAGTAGACTGCTGACGTTGAGGTCTTCTCAGCTGATTACCACATAGCAAAAACCAGTCGGTAGAATAGTGTCCAATTTTGACGGTAGAAAGTACAATACTCGCAGTAAATAGCTATTCTGAGGATTCATGGCCTCTAGGATATCAGAAAATATCAGACGATAATTTAAAAGCTAATTCTTCAAGGTACAAATGTGTTTTCGCTTCCTTTTTTGGAAAGTGCACTTTTTTTTCTTCTTTTTTTTGTGGCATTCAGTTGATATTTACCAAAATATGAGGACTTACGGACAGAATTGTGGAATACAGCTAAACCCTTAAAAATACATACGAACTAATTGAGTATTCTAATCCAATCCACACTCTTAAGACAGACAATTAAAGCTCGCTACTTTGTCCCAAAACTTATTCTCCACAATGACGTAACATTTCTATCGTACAACTAACTACATGTATATCAAAATATCTTGATATTTTTATCTTGATACTACTCTCAAATTATTCTAATCTAACAGAGATATATCTCCCTAATTGCATATTTTCTCATCTCTCTTGGTATATCTTGATAATGATCCACGTCGTCTGACTTGTCATTGGTCCCCAGTTTAAGTTCGAGACTGATCAGTGCTAGTATCACCATGAGAATGCTTGCACTGGTTAGTCTTATTTCTTTCTTTTCACTAATTGATCTCCTGAAATGTAATTGATGTGTTGAGATGTATGTTTGTAATGGCTTGAGCGGTTTAGTAAAAGGGCAAGTAAGTATATATGTTTAAGAAAGAAATGTCATAATCAAGAGATCACCACTGTTTTTAAAATAAATATATTATACTCTAAGCAAATTTAAGTATATTACAATATCTGTATCTTAATAAAATGATGTTTATCTAGAATAAAGGCAAATATCGCATGAGTTTAAGAGAGCGATTCCTGAAGCAAGAGTTCTGGCTTTGAAAGCAGAATGCAAACTGTCTTGAAGGAATGCCCTCTCTAACAAAATAGTTGGCCAAGTGGCATTGTGTTAATTTAACGGATTTTTTGTGCCTTTGTTTCCCTAATAGCAATCACCCCAAATTACAGTTCCTGACTCTTTTCACTGCACTAAGATACATTTAAAATATTAACAAAATTAGATTTTTCAAACCATAAAATATTCTAAACTATTTTTCAAAACTATTATTTTCTTTCTTTCTTTCTTCCACTACAAAATGTATAAATTTTTTTTTTTTTTTTTTTTAATAGCGGAGACAGTAAATTCTAAAAATTTAAAAAGCACTAATTTAAAAAGTTTGTCCATATTTAAAAATCTAAACTTGGAGTATATACAAAATAGTTTTAGCTTCAATAATTAGCTTTTTTTTTAAGTGAAAATAGAAACTCTAATCTAAGTTGTTTCTCTCTAAGCAGACATTTACACTATCATTATGTAAATAAAGTCAAAACATTTCCTTCCCCCACACCAATACTATGTGTAAAGAAGCAACTGCTACTATTATTATGTATATAATAATAGTATTGATGCTTTATTAATTATTGATACTTATAATTAATTAATTAACTACAACTTAAACAGAAAACATAGATAACGTGGCTGGGCGAGAAGGTTGCTATAAACCTCTCCCCCCTTTACTGAATACCAAACCGTTCACTGTCCAATAACGATGCCATCAACAAGATTAATTAATTAAACCTTGATAATCGCCCCAGACCTATCCCAATTCAGATTGCATGATTGACAATTTTCCTGTTTCCTTTTGAAACTGAATTATTCAAATGGAAAATTGAATAAAGGTACCAAAGTTTTTATCATTACCAATAAAGATTTTAATTTTCTTTTACTACATGTTATCAATATTACTAATAGGGAAAGACAAATTTTCGAAGCTGAGTCATCGCCGCTATTAATGCTTTGAAATCGCCGGAGTATAAATAATATCTTTTTAGAAGTGGTTTTTATCTTTTTGTGTGTAAAAGCAATTAAACAGAAAAAAACAATTACAGGGAGCTCAAATTTGGTATTCTGCTTAGATAGCACCGAGGGATAGGAAACAAAGGTTTCGTTTATAATCCCACGAAAGGACAACTTATTTTAAGTTACTAATTTAAGTAAAACTTACTAATGAGAATAAAAAGAGAGAATATACGGAATTGGAAGCGAATCGTTAGAATTAAGTTCGAAACTAGAAATGAAATGTCATTTCTAGTTTCGAGCGATTATCTCGAATATAATTCTAACGATTCGCTTCCAATTCCGTATATTGTCTCTTTTTATTTAATTGTCCTCTCACTTTTATTGTTATATATTTTTCTATGAAAACTGGATTATTGGGCGATCTAGGAGAGCGGGGTTATTACTATCCCATAAGGTATGTATTTTTTTCAAAATAATTTTAAGGTTTTTCTATTAAATGTATTAATAATGTTTAAAAAAAATATCAAGTCTGAAGAAAAGAGGTTACCCCAATTACAGACTTTTAACAATAAGGGTTCTTCAACTTATCTGTAACATTGTTTAGTGACCTTTTATTTTGATAGTAACCTCTAGAGATTTTTCCTTATATACACTACACTCTATATAAATACTACACATATATGTTATAAACCACCATTTTTTTCCAAACGATTTCCCGGGAAAAAGGAGGATTCAGGGTGAACTGAGACACTGGACTTTCTCCCTACAATGCTGTAACAAGACGATATATTATTCCACCACCGGTGGAAGTTATTCTGATTTTAAATTTTAGTCATAACTAAAAAAAACTGCAGAGTCATATAAAAGTTTCAAACTTTTTACATTCTCTTACTTTACTCCTAGTTAGAGGAAGTATTGTAATCGTGTAATCAAAATTTTCGATATCGAGTATTCACCGGAAATATCCGTTTTTAGGTTCCCTGAGTCCCAAAAAGTGGTTTTTAGAAAATGCTCTGTGTGCGTTTTCTCAAACGATTTCCCGGGAAAAAGGAGGATTCAGGGTGAACTGAGACACTGGACTTTCTCCCTACAATGCTGTAACAAGACGATATATTATTCCACCACCGGTGGAAGTTATTCTGATTTTAAATTTTAGTCATAACTAAAAAAAACTGCAGAGTCATATAAAAGTTTCAAACTTTTTACATTCTCTTACTTTACTCCTAGTTAGAGGAAGTATTGTAATCGTGTAATCAAAATTTTCGATATCGAGTATTCACCGGAAATATCCGTTTTTAGGTTCCCTGAGTCCCAAAAAGTGGTTTTCAGAAAATGCTCTGTGTGCGTGGGTATATGAACAGCATAGCTTAGAAACGAAAACCAGTAGAAAGTTGAAACTTGATATTCCGTTTAGGTATCACCATGGAATCTGATAGTACGTTATTTGTCAAAATTCCTCAACCGGAAGTACCACTTTTTTTTTAAATTTTTTGCGTTTTTCTCAAAAACGGATCCAACAAATTTCTTCAAACTTGGTATATTAACTACATATACAAAGAGCTACAACTTTCATTTAAAACATTTCTCTGGGAAAATTCATCAAAGAGCACTTATGAAGGAGGGGTGAGGTTTGGTTTTCATCTAAAGTGCTATTTCAGTTTATTAGACAATTCTATCATCTAAATAATGTTAATTAGTATTGAATATGTTGTTGAAATTCCAAGTTTGAAAAAAATCTGATAACCGGAAATGCGTTTACTTTACTACTTTACTTAATGATTTTTTTTTTCACTTTTTCGCGAGATTTTTCTCAAAAATGGTTTCGACGATTTTCTTGAAACATCCTATATAAACTAAACATACAAAGATCTACAACTTTTATTTAATACATTTCTCTGGGAAAATTCATTTAAGGATACTTTTAGGGGAGGGGTGGGGGTTATGTTTTTCTCTAAAGTCCTATCATACATAGGTGATTATACAATTCTATCATCCAAACAAAATTAATTAGAAATAAATAGATTCGTCAAAATTCCGAGTTTCAAGAAAAATTAGTAAACCGGAAGTGCGCTTTTACTAAACAGTTTTTTTCATTTTTCGACGAATTTAATTAAATCTGGTATACAAACTATGAAATTTGTCAATTGTAATTTTGAGAAGTGGAGTAAGGGAAAGTTCTGTAAGTGTTTCACAACGTATTTGTTTAATATTTTATGGTTTTCTATTAAATATATTATGTTTTAAAAGATATTAAGTTCGAAGAAAATAGGTTAACTCAATTACGGACTATTAACAGTAAGGGTAGTTCAACTTTTGTGTGACATTTTCTAGTCACCTTTTAATTTTGATAATATCCTCTAGAGATTTTTCCTTATACACTACACTCTATATAAACACTACACATAAATGTTATAAACCTCACTTTTATTCCAAACAATTTCGCCGGAAATGGGAGGGTTCAAGGTGAATTGACACACTGGAGTTCCCCCCCCCCTACAATGCTGTAACAAGACGATATATTATTCCACCACCGGTGGAAGTTAAAGGTAGCTGAATATTTAGTATAAATTCCTGATTTTGAATTTAGTCACAATTAAAAAAAAAATTTCAGAAAGAGTCAAGAGTCAAACTCCCCTCCTCCCCCCTCTTTTATCTAAGATTCTTTTACTCTCTCGAAGTTGCAGATAGGAATAAGTATTGTAATGATGTGAAATTTTCAAAATTATATACAATCAACGATATAGAAGATCTCCTCGAAAGCTTTCGAATATTGTTCTCAAATAAATTATCAAAAAGGGCTTAAAATTGGTTAATTGAATTGTGAGATTTCCTTTTTTTACTATATTGTTGGGGCATTTGTTAAAGTGTTTAAAAAGTGACGATGAATCCTATAAACCACATCCGCTTTGATATATGACTAAAGACATCAGAGCTAAGCTGCTCCGAAATATATATACATTCCAAACTCCGAATGATGAGTGGGTTTCGCTTTTTAATCCTACAAAAATAATTACTATTGGAAATAATAGAACATGTTTTATTATGTACTTACGTAATATTCTCCCACCTTTCTGTTAAAAACTAATTCCAAATACCCAATTATACTAATTAGTTAATTAAATGGGCTTTTAAAGGAGTTTTTGAGAACATTTTTAAACTAATTGCACTAAAGAAAAATTAATCATTGGTTTCTGAAAATCTTTTTTTTTTTTTTTCAGAAATCTGAGGAAATAATAAGAAATATGTGAAATATTTTTCCAAAAATTGTTATTTATCAAGGACTAAAAATTATATGGATATATATCCTAATGTGGAAGTAGTTCTCCTGGGCGAAAGAGTCAGGAAAATCCTCAGTGCAGAAATAAAAATATTGATATGAAATGAGAATTTGTATGGAAAGCTCTTCTGGTTACACAAAACAGAAATCAACTATCACAAAATATTTGTATAATGTGTATGAGAAGGAGAGAATTGGGTTTGAAAGATAAATAAACTGGAAATAATGCTGAACACTGTATAATCAGAAAGTAACACAAACTGCCAGGACTCTTTACACATAATTAGAAAATGGTAACCGTGAGATTTAGAGTGAATGAAGAGAAAGGTTGCATGCTGACGCGTTGTAACTGCTATATACGTTACCGGCAAATATGAAATTCAGGCATTATATAGAATGCCTAGGCATTTCATATAATACCTAAAGACGTCAGGCAATGTGTAGAATTTATCCTATTTCTCTAATTTGCCTACGGCGAAGCAGGCAAAATAACCTTCCCTGTACAGCTATGTAGTTCGTGAGATTATGTGTTCAGGTTGTTCCGTGTGGTTTTATCTTTTCAACAGCGTGGCGCCAAATTTTCCTTTCCCTCTTTTATTTATTTCAGTTTGATTCATTTTTTTTGCTTTCTTTTAAAGGAAATGTAGTAGCAAGTGTAATTTTTTTTTATTGAAAAACTAACTCAACTTGAATCCTCTTAATGAGCACCAATCAAGTTGCATTGATTATTATCATTTAGATAAAAAAATTTATAGATCTTGAAAGAAAATATAATGTGATATCTGATTACTAATAATATACTATTAAAAATAAAAAAATTAAAAAATTATACTAAAAAAATCAAAAATATCAAGATATGTGACAATTCCCTTGCAAAAAGGTACACGCAGGTATAAGAAAACAGTTATTGGAAAAGTTTATTAACCTTGATGGCATTATACTACCCCCTTCTCATCACAGAGGAGGAACTGAACGAACAAAAGAGAAGATTCTTTCCAAGAGAGACTTGTTCTAGACATCAAGGAGAATGCATCAGAACCGTACCAGTTTTCCATTTCCTAGACCAAATTAGCCTTTCTGGCTGGGACGACGCTGTGAAATTAGAAATATTAGCACTAAGGCTCTCAGGGTCTGCAAAAAATTTTTTACGACACCCAGAAGGCCGAAGTACAACGCCAGGGTACAATTATAACGTATCCTCTAATTTCAGAGCGACTTCTAGCCCGATTTCGTAAGGAGAAAACCCCTCTAGTCCTCATACAACAGATGACTAATATTCAGTCTCTTCCAACAGAGTCTCCTGAAACCTTCGCGGATAGAATTAGACATATCCAATCCGCCATTAGTTTAAAGGCTCAAGCTAATCCACTCGAGGCCTTACATTCTATATTAGACTAACTGGCCACTGATGCGTTCCTGAAATCACTTCCTCGTAATGAGGTACGAACAAAGCTACCTCAAAAATTAGACGAAGCACTTTCTTATGCCAATGCCCTAAAATAAGTACAGGCTTCTGAAACAAACCCTACAGTTTTCGCTGTCACTTCGAAAACTTCTAATCCTCGCATACCCCCATCTCCATGTCGTTTCTGTGGACAGATGCATTTCCACAGAGAATGCCCGCATCGAAATAAAAGTCAGAAGCCACCATTAAAACCTATTACCACTCGAAGAGTTTTTAATGCATTAAAGAATAGGGCTTGCCTCCATTGTTCCGGTCCACATTTTGACATGGACTGCACCAACAAATTTAGACCAAAATCTCGTACTAACTTTGGCAAAATGCCTAAGAATTTTAATATTCCTAGAAATTTTAATCACAGGGTAAATAGTAATAATCGCTATAATAATAATAATAATCAATATTATAGTAACCATAATAATCCTCGAGTTAATTAAAATAATTCACGATTTAACTCTTATCCAGGTAGACCCCAATATAATCATAATAACAACGGTAACGAAACTAGTAATAACCTCCAAAATAGGCCCACTTGCCAATTTTGTTCAAAATTTGGACATACGGCTCGTAATTGTTTCCAGATACAGCCAAAAAACGGTTAAGCCCACAGCCGCTCTCACGAACGGCTGATGTTATGACCATGGCTCTCATACCTGCTTTCACCAATTCTGATAATTTGTTAGTAAATTTAAGAATTGGTAAAAAATTTATTCGTGCCCTTGTAGACACTGGAGCTAGTCACAGCCTAGTGGATTCCAGTTTTTGTCGAAATAAGAACCTTCAGCATTCCAACATTATTTTAAAATCTTTAATAGTTTCGCAATTAAAAGGCAATTTCCGATTAATATTTGGTAGGGATGTCCTTACATTAAAAAGGGCCATTATTAATTTGCGCACACGTACACTAACACTCAATAAATTCAACATTCCATTTTCAAATAGTGCTCAAACGCACCAAATCAATTCATTTCAACAGCTACCTTTACCCAAAACCCTGCAGCTACGCCACAAAATTGTAGTGCCACCTCGCGCACACATAATACAAACACATACATTATATACGAAAATTCCTCTTGACACACAAATTCTGTTTACACAACACAATTCCTTACCTACGGGTCTATACATTCCCAATTCTATCGTACAATATTGCTAACAACACCTGCACCATCAACCTTGTTAAACACTACCTCGCACGAAATTGCTATTCAAAAACATTTTCCAATCGCACATATCAAATACGATTTTGAAACAGACTTACGGACTCACACTGCAGTACAATCTCCCATTCAAACTAACACAAACAAAACCGCTCAAGCCACTACAAATACACATATCACCATTACATTACACATTCCTTCAGTAAAATTTAGCAGCAATAACTAGGCCATAATTATATATGGCCATTAATAGATACAGTTTTTAAGTCTTTCCATACTTTGCCTAAGACGACGTAGTCATTCTATAGAATGCCTAGGCAATGTATAGAATGCCTAGCCCAAGTATGAAATAAAAATATTTCTTACTTTGCCTAAAGAAGTTAGGTATTATATGAAATGCCTAGACATTGAATGCTGCCATCTTGTGGGGGAGTGGCTAGGAGAGTTTAAGGAAGTGCGGATCTTCTCTGATAGTCAAGCCGCATTAAGGGCTTTGAGTAAGCCGTGGTGGAGTTCGAAATTAGTGGGAGAAAGTAGGAGAAGGCTTAACGTTTTGGCTCGGAGGGGTAAGGTGCATCTCTATTGGATACCCTGACATGCGGGAATAGAGGGCAAGGAGGGCGTATCTGCGCCTGGCCAGGGGGGATCGTCATTACCATTTTATGGTCCTGAACCAGCCCTGGCCGTTACAAGACGTTTCGCGACAAACAGATTAGACTTTGGGAGACGAGAGCGTTGATAAACGCCTGGGGGGACAACGCAGGAATGCCTCCAAGCCAAAATTTAAAGGCAAGCAGCCGTGAATTATCGGAGTACTCCTGCTCTTAGTAGGACTGGTTTGAGGACCTTTGCTTAGGAATAGTGACTGGACACACTTGGGTTCCAGTCCACTTGTTTAAACCATAGGGAGGACAGCGGTAGTCCCATTTGTCAGAATTGTGATGACGGAGTTTCGGAAACGGTGTTTCACGTACGTATGTCAGTGGTCCGTTTTCGCCGGAACTAGGTTTCCGTAATATTTGGGAGACCCCACTCTCGCAGGATTGCCTGGGGCGAGTTGGAGTTTGGGATATCTTGAGATATTGTAGATTAACCGGGAAGTTACCAGGGGAGATTAAGTAAGGGGGGGTATCGGGGGGATAAGAGCCACATAGGCTTAGGTCCCTCGCCTTTTTGGGCACCCGTTTTGATAATAATAATAATAATAATGAAATGCCTAGACACATATATACTGTTGAAAGACTGTCTCCCAATAGGGCTAGCTTGGCTGTATATGTACCAAGTCCCCCACTATAGTCTGGCGGCCTAAATGACGAGTGAGATTATCAATTTTATGTTTCTCTCTCTGCTCTGTGAGATTCTATTACATCATCTCTCTCTCTGCTCTGTGAATTACACTTGTGGAAGTTAAACCATACATTTTGCCTAAATTAAGAAAGAAAAACTTAAACTTGTACAATTTTTGTTCCATAAATATGTTTCCCAAGACTATTCCTTAGCAAATGTTTTCATTAAAAAGAAAATCTAAAATGAGAAATGTTGATTTTTAGTGAGTGTAGAAAGTATGACATGTCTGCCATGTACTAATGAAAATATAATGTAAAAATAAATAAATAAAATTATACACCACGCTCTAATTAGAAACTGTTTTCAAAAGTATTTGTTTTTAATCTTATATGTTTAAACAAAATAAAAACTAAAAGAGAATTGAAAAGTATGTGCTAAGTTTAATGAAAGCAATACTTAAATAATATAACCATTAATGTAAGAAGATAGCAAATGTTTAATGTTTTAAACACAAGGTTGATTAATGACAATATTTTGACAATGTCACTACCAGACATACAACAACATTTTATCTTAATGGAATGCATTATCACAAATGTTACTACATTTGTGAGATACAACAACAAACACTTAAAACAGTGTGTGAAATTGACAATCTATCATTAATAAAGAAACATTTTTGACAATGGAATATAATTTAAATAATGTTGGCCAGATTGTTGAAAATTAACTTATATAGGTGTAATAGAAATATAAATATATTTTTTGCTAACTGAATGAATTTCTTATTTCTAAAGTGAATGAATTTTAAGTAAAATAAACTAAGATATATATCAAGCCCATCTATCCAAGCAGTAACTCACAATCAAATAAGAGTGTGAACATAAAAATCCTTGAAGCACTTTTTTTTTTCCATAATACATTGATAAAAAACCAATTTTACTTATTGAAGGAACATTTCCCAAATTGAAGATTTGGAAGTGAAACGATCAATACTGGAAAGGATATAGTCTGGAAATTTCCACTGATACAGCAATAACTAATGTTCAGTTAAATATAAGTAAATCAGATGGGGCGGGTGGTGGTGTAGTGGTTATGAGCATGGACTTGTAAGTGGAAGGTTCCCAGTTCGAATCCCGCGTATAATTACTAAATTTTACATTCCTTAAAAAAAGAAAGAAAAATGTTTACAGTAAAGTGCTTCAGCAGCTACGACACCTAAGTTGGACGTTAAGCCTGCCAGAAAAAATAGGCATTACTTTACTTTACTTTTTATAAGTAAATCAGTTATCTATTCCAAATCGAAGTACACTCTACAAGGAACTAAATGCCCGAGATAGACAGAAATTCAAAACATCATCAACATTGCAAACTCTGTAGAGAAAACTAACAATAAGATAGAGTTTTGATATGGATTAAAGGTCTCTCTGGAATAAAGTTCAATGAAGTGCCAATAGAGTAGCGAAAATTGCCGTCAAAAGAACGATAATAAGTTCCATTTGTTAGTGGAAGCGATTTAAAGTGTAAGTTAAGATGAAAGGTCTTCAAAATAAAGTAGTTAAAAGAAATGAAGAAAGTTGATGAAGTACGTATAAACCACACCAATCTTGGTTTGTACAGAAAAGTTTTTTTCCTAAAAAGGTAATTTGAACTAAGGCTCAATCACTAGTAAGAATAGCAAACTCCGCGTTCTTACAGGTTTCCTCACGGGGCATTATTGACTCAGAGGACAGCTGACGAAGCTGAGTTTGGAGAGAGACAGTACATGCAGATTATCTGGGGAGATGGAGGAAACTCAATTACATCTCCTAACGGTCTGCGAGGCTGCCATCTAAAGAAGATTTAAGAACCTGGGTAGATACCAAGTGGAGGAGGGGAATATAGCCTCCCAAGAGCCCGTCAGGTTATTAGGGTTCCTTAGGGATCTTAACCTGATGGAGGTCTTGTAGACGGAGTTAGCCTGGAACATCTGTTTGGGTGCTCTGGGCAGCCTATGGCACCAAGGGGGCATAGCACAATAGATCTTAGGATAGCAGTGCATCCCCCTCCCCCCAAGGCTCAATCATATTTTAATAAGAGCTTATTTAAAAAAGTCAGTCTCGAAGGTACTACATACTAATTAAAAGCAAAAATAATTAATTAAAAAACAAAATACTGAAACGTTTTTCCCTCTAAACTAGCTATTGCAACTAGTTTTAAGTGGGTTCATTTAGATAAAACACTCTAAACTTCAATAAGAAAAACACCAATTTATTGTTTTACACAATAAATTACAAATACAACACTTAATAATAATTAATTCACAGTTTAAACTACAAAAGTTCACTTTGTTCACTTTTTATACACTTTTCACAAACGTACACTTCTTTTGTAACAAGAAAACTCTTCTAGACTGACTGTTGTCCCACTATTTATACCGGTGGAGAAGGGTCTAGAACTTTCTTGATCTTCTAGCGCGCAGCGAGCGCTTCCTAGCGGCCACTAGGAGAACTTGAGGCCCCTGCTTTCTCTCCTAGATGGCACCAGTGGCTGCTGCGTTACAATACTAATTGAAAGCAAAAAAACAATAAAATGTGATCTCCAAATCCCTAATAGGTTGTTCTAATTCAAGTTTCCTTAATTTTTACAAATCATTACTCAATGCCTTCATATTTCCCGTTTAGATGATACAATTAACTGGCAATTTAATGCATAACTTACACATGTTCATTAAATTTGTTTTCTTTAAAATGCAAGATGTTTTAATTGCATTATATACAAAATTTATGATAAATATAAAATATTTAGTTCTGCTCTGATTATATAAAAAATATTAAGAGAAAATTTACTGGAAAAGGTTATATTAGAAAAATAAAACCTACACTTTAATAATTATAAAATTGAAAGCAAAAACAGTCTTGGACCTTTTTCTATTTTTCTATGCCTTCCCTTCTATTCTTGTTATATTTAGCCTCCCAGGTATTGAGGAAATTAAGTTTCCCAGATATTCATGTCGTCGCTTTCCTCTTCTACATACTATTGATTTCCTTCAACTTTTTTAAAGTCCTCAACAGATCACATTAATGGATTATATTCCGAATTGTGGAATTTTTTTTTTTTTTAAATAAATGTACTTAATCTACTACTGAAGATAGTTTGAACCGAAACATGACAATTCTAAATTCACATTATCCAATATACTTGCAACAACTTCAAAAAAGTGATTAGGAGGATTTTAAGTTCTCATCCAAATAGTTCAGATCTTAATCTATAAGCAGAGGTGAGAACCCAAATGTTTAAAATTCGTTTGTTTCTAACAAAAAGGAACTTGTAAGAACTCAATATTGGGTATTGTCAGAAGAGGAATGACAAATACTAATTTTCTCAATTCTCTGAAAACCTAATTAAAAAATAAAAGCTTAGTGGAAGCAACACATTTAATGCTGTTCAAAGTAGTTATCGTTTCATTTATTTTCAAAAATAGAATTGTAACAATTTCTCTTAATGTTCAGTCTCATTGACTGTTTTTTTCGAGAATTTTTCTTTTTTCTCTATCTCGCTCTAATATTACACAACCGTTTCATTTTCTTTTTTAAATACCTTATATTTGACGCATATTAAAATCTGATTAGTACCATTTTACTCAACAATTTAATTACCAATGATTAGAATGTGGTAACATTAGAAGTTATCAAATTTACCTTAACGTATTATTAATATCATTACAAAGGGCTAAAATAGAAACAGCTATGGCGTTTTGATTTTCAAGCCTACACATCCTTCCTAATATTACCGGCCCAGATACAGAAGCATACATATAATTAACAATAGCTCTTCTAAGCTATTGTAGAAGCATCAAGCTTTGAGTAAACTAATTTTATGAATAAATTTACGGACTTAATTAACCAATTTTTAGTCTCCTAATTTTTTTTATAGTTAATTATAAAACATTAGTAACCGCGACGTTTCGGTCAATGTAGCCATTTTCAAGCTGAAAATAATATACATATGAGTGTTAAAATCTATAATTACTTTGATTTTGCCTGTGACTCCATTAATACAGTATTTATGTAGAATAACTTTAAAATTTGATTATTTTTTGTTCTTGTTTTCATAATGAGATCATCATTAGATAATATTTGTTAGTAGATATTGTACTTAAATAGTAATTGTCTTTTGTATCATTAGACAATGCCTGAAAGGGGTATCTGTTGCATGCAGTTGCTTGGAGAGTAGCGACCCTACGGGGTTACTACAGTTCAATACTCCATGCACTTCGTTCAGAACAGTACACAATATACTTAAATTGCATACATTCTACCCTTTACAGACAAGGACGATCTCACAGTACACAAACTAGGGTCTCCGTTCCTAGTTAATTCGCGTAAGCCAAGCGAGAAGGAAGGAATTAACTCAGTGGTAGCGCGCTGGACTAGCAACGCGAAGTTCCCGGGTTCGAATCCAGCGTACTGCTCTTAGATTTTCTCTTTTTAGGAGCCTCTACAGCATGTTATCTGTACCTAGAGAACACTGCTCGGAAGCCGGCAGTGCATTGAGAAGGCTCCAGTGGACGCAATATAGATCTTTGAGAACACAGTGCAATTATCCCCTATAACATTCTATCCCATCATTATACAATATCTTACAAGTTGCAAAAAAAATAAATTTCAATTAATTTAATACATTGCCAATTAAACACTGCCTACATATGAAACTGCTAAAGAACTTACTTGAATGAATTAACTATTTCAGAATGTTTTACTAAGATATGCGAACTTGCGAAAGAATTTACTTTGTTGGATTATTAAGATGGAATTTGAATCTTGTTACTATAGAAAATATGGGCTAATGAATTTCTGGGAACCTAGAAAGTATTTAATTGAATTACAATGGATGAAATGATTGAATTGTAGATAAAGTTGAAAATTATTTAATTTATACGTTAGTATTTTAAATTAAAAAAAAAAATTAGGCAGGGTGTATTGGGTTAACAATAAGCTTACCCATTCTTTCTGACTTGTAAATTGTTGTAGGGGATTATTGCACTGCGTGCCCCCCGTAGCCTTCGCCAATGCACAGCCGGCCTCTAAGCAGTGTTTTCTAGCTACAGACAACACTGCCCATCACCGGACAGTGAGCTGTAGAGGCTCCTAGGAAGAAAAAATCTAAGGGCAGAATGTTGGATTCGAACCCTGGACCTCCGCGTTGTTAGGCCAGCGCGCTATCACTGAGCTAATCCCTTCCTTCTCCCTTGGCTTTCGCCAATTAACTGGGACGGAGACCCTAGTTTATGTACTGTGTTTGTATCAGGGACATTTTCCGAGGTAGTTTGCTTCATTTTGTGGTCACCGACCGGAGATGGTATGGGTAAATAATTATCAGTCTCCTTCAAAAAAACATAGTTTAAGTCATACATTCCCACTCATTGATGTTTCCATTTCAAAGGGGGACAACATCTTTAAAGGACCGAAACATGTGTTTTTCCATTTAGGGAGCAATACCCCTCTTAACCTAGTTAGGTCATAACAAAGACTTTTAAAATCCAGTGTATCAACTGTATTTGTTCTATGAAGTTGTATGTTATTACACTGTTTGACAAAAACATCCTGATGATAGGAATATGCCATGGCCACAAAAAGAAGCAGGCTATCACCACGGAAAATATCTTTGATTGTGAAAACAGTTATGAGAGTTAAGATATCTCCCTGTAGCTGAATATTCTGATCTCTGCCGGTTATGTTCAGCTTGAGCCTGTTATAACATTTTTGCGGAGATTTCCCTTACGCACTTACGCAGTTAGAAACACTAAATTGTTAGAAAATCTAGATAAGTTTATATATATATATATATATATTATATATACGGTTTTTTTGATTGAATAAGAAGAAAAGTACTATTTTATTATGAAATTTTACTCCTCATTAATTACAGATCTTGCTCGAACTGGCCTCCACCATTAGAGATGCATACACATGCTTTTTCCTGCCAATTGTACCTTACGGCCAAAGAAATATATCTCTAATGGTGGAGGCATCAGAGACATTTTTCTCGGTAGCCTGCTTCATTTTGTGGTCATCGACCGGTTTCGGGCGTTCGCCCATCTTCAGATGCGTTTTTCAGACAGTGTGACAACACAGACTTGCACAGAGCAAATTCAGTTTACACATTCAATTTGTGATTACACAGTGTGTAAACATGAATTTGCTCTGTGCAAGTCTGTGTTGTCATACTGTCTGAAAAACGCCCGAAACTGGTCGATGCGCCACAAAATGAAGCAGGCTACCAAGAAAAATGTCTCTGATGCTTTCCAGGTCTGCGGAACCAACCACCACCATTACTGTGTTTGTCCTTGTCTATAAAAGTGTAGAGTGTATGTAGTTTAAGTATATTGTGTACTGTTCTGATGAAGTGCATGGAGTACTGAGCTATGGTAACCCGTGGGTCGCTACTCCCCAAGTAACTGCATGCAACAGATACCCCTTGCGGGCATTCTTTCTGACTTACTGCCGAGAGGTAATTATTAGAGTATGGTAAAGTAATTATTAGAATAAGATTAGTTGTTCTATTAAAGGAGAATTGGCGTCTTGAATACCACTAGTTTTCTTCATGTAGCTATTCCTAATGAAAGGTAGCTTTTTATAAATAAAGCTTTGCACTCTTATTTATGCCACATTATGGAGTGTAAATAGGAATTTCTAATGTAAATCCAATGTTCCATATGCTATAGAAGGGTGAATATACGTTTTGTAGGCTATACTGAGGAAATACTGGGTATATTCATCAGTGGAAATATCTATTCAAATAACACGGTACATTCGATTGACCGTTTTTAACCAAAACCTTATTGTTTTGTCCCCTGATAGAACCCAAATGTTTCTAGTTTCAACTTCCTGCGATTATCCTCCGTTTTTTGAGTAATGCTGAACCTCCTCCCCCCCAAACACACACACACCACGCGCGCGCGCGCGCACACACACACACACGAACTCAGACGCATTTCTAAAAAAAAATTACTTTTTCTGACTTAAAAGACCTCAAAATGTGTAATTTCCGGTGAAACCTCAATTAACAAAATTAAAAAATATTGTGAGACTCTTTAAAAACTTCTAGAATTCTGTTTAGTATTTACCATTTCTTGTATATGTTACATTGAATCAGTGGAAATTGTCTAATTCATATAATAAGCAAGAAGAAGGCGTTAATTAAACAGTACCAAAATACATTGCAGATAAAAGAAATATCATGTATTTCTCCTGAACGGATATATACTAGGTAGGTACTAAGATAAATCAGTTTTATTTGTAAATCACTTGGTGTGTTGCCATGCAATGTCTATCCAAATCAATTCTCAATTTTATACCATGTTTTATACTAATTTTTATTTGCCCACTTTCTCATCCAAAAGAATTGTAATATATGTAATTGTAACACTTGAATGTATGTAGTACATAAGTAATTATCAGGTTTTGTAATAAGGTTATTATTACAGGATCTGGCCAGAGTGAGAGGCACAATTACAATATAATGTATTTGGGCAGATGTGTGATGTGTATATGATTGTATGTTGTAGCGTGTAGCGTGAGCGTTGTTGAAAGGGATTATGTGTGTGTATGTTTTAGACAAGCGAGAAGTATAAAAGAAATAACTAATAAGGTCACCAATACTTACAATAAACAATTTGACTATATTTGAATTATTGAATAATGTGGAATAACGATTACAAGTTAATTGTAATAAATGTAAAAAGTTCATTAATTATACAAAAAACTATTGCACTTAAATATAACTATAGCTAGTTTGATTTAAAATACAAATGTTAACTTAAAACACTTCTTGTCAAACTGTCTGTTTGTTGTAAGATGAATTATGGAATGATACTTGGTTGAATATTGAAATAATATTGATAGTATACGATTGCTAAAAGGGGTTTAAAAAGAAAGAGTGGCCAAGTTCTCCGACTTCACTTGTAACGGTGTCTTGTACCTGAGTTTTGGACCCTTTGCCAGCCAACGTACAAATTTCCTTTTTAAAACTGATTTTATTTAAAATATAAATATATTTCCAAATTATTTTTATTTTTTCCATTTAATTCTTCCACTATACACACAAAATTATTATTGATCTCTGATTTGGCGTAACATATATTATATACAGGGTGTCCCAAGGTATATGGATAATGACTTTTTCTCGGAAACTAAGATAGCTAGACAAAAACTAAAAAATACGTGTCCCCGAAGCTTTTTGTTAGAAATCCAAATTTAATTTGCGAATTTATTTTGGTGCTTCCAGAACCGAGACACAAGCACCAACTACATTTTTTTAAATGGGGAGTTGTGGTTTTTATTTAAGAAATAGATTCCTCTATTTTTCGTAAGTAAAATTTACTTGAACGGTTTTTTTCTATGAGCGATATTTTACGAGTGAATGAAAACATGATTCTTATAAGAATTTTCAAAATGATATTATAACGGTTTTTTGATTGAATAAGAAGAAAAGTACTATTTTATTATAAATTTACTCCTCATAATTACAGAACTGGCCTCCACCATTAGAGATATATTTCTTTGGCCGTAACGTACAATTGGCAGGAAAGAGCATGTCTATGCATGTCTAATGGTGGAGGCCAGTTCGAGCAAGATCTTTAATTAATGAGGAGTAAAATTTATAATAAAATAGTGCTTTTCTTCTTATTCAATCAAAAAACCGTATATATATATATATATATATATATATATAATAGATATATAAACTTATCTAGATTTTCTAACAATTTAGTGTTTCTAACAACAAGTAAGGGAAATCTCCGCAAAAATTTTATAACAGGGTCAAGCTGAACATCACCGGCAGAGATCAGAATATTCAGCTACAGGGAGATATCTTAACTCTCATAACTGTTTTCACAATCAAAGATATTTTCCGTGGTGATAGCCTGCTTCTTTTTGTGGCCATGGCATATTCCTATCATCAGGATGTTTTTGTCAAACAGTGTAATAACATACAATTTCATAGAACAAATACAGTTGATACACTGGATTTTAAAAGTCTTTGTTATGATCTAACTAGGTTAAGAGGGGTATTGCTCCCTGAATGGAAAAACACATGTTTCGGTCCTTTAAAGATGCCCGCTTTTGAAATGGAAACATCAATGAGTGGGGATGTATGACTTAAACTATGTTTTTTGAAGGAGACTTTACTTTGATAATTATTTACCCATACCATCTTATTATTTCTATTTATTAATTTACAGCAGAGCAAAATAACACGAAAGTGTCAGCCTTGGGCCACGGTGGAATAGTTACTGATAAGAAATGATAGAATTCGAGCAGAATGATCGTGTAATGTCACCACTCACTATGATAACAAGAAGAAAGGATATAATTTATAACTAGTGGCTCCAGCCAGCCGCTATCTTCAGATCAAGAGCCGCGCCAAACATGAACCTTTTCAAACAGGGGTCAATACACACGGTCAAAGAGAAGCACCGCTAAAACCCTTACAAACACGCGTCATTATGCGGTCAGTGTACAGAAGCCACCTGGCCGATATTTCTTTCATACAAGGGCCAACAAACACTCAAGGCCACCTGGCTACCATCTATTAAGAGTCTTTGATAATCACCGACGGGCCACCATCTGTCGCCAATCTGGCCACTGACCTAAATCACACTGGCCACCGGACCTGACCAAGGTCGGCACACTGCGAGAGATGTCTCAGTGTGACTATCACTTACACACCTGTCAATGTGTGAGTAATACCAATATAAACTTCGCCCCACTGGAGGAGGGGATCATTATTACAGCAGTATCAAATCAGTCACGATCAGTATCAAATCAGTATTCAACAGTCAGACAGAAGTTCACGTCAGTTCAAGCAGTTTCGCGAGCGAGTCCCTATACAAGGTTTAACACATAATTATCATTTAATCAATCATTTATAGTTGTTCATCTTAGTTTTATCTATTTAAATCACTTTAAATTATTATCTATTTCAATCATTTTATATTAATTGTACTTACCTATTTCAACCATTTAAATTATTGTTAAAATATAGACTATTTTTGTAAATTCATTGGTTCGTATTTCGAGTAATAACTCTGTAAAATCTCTAAACTAACTTCCGCCTATTCATCACATCAAATCCCTGTTCAAGATATCTGATTCCAATATCTCTGGGATCCGATAACTGATCCCAATACAATCGTAAGATAGTATAGATATATACAACCATGTTGAGCAAGTAATCTATATAAACAAGTTAATTTTATAATTATGCACTCCATTCCACATTTCATCTTTTCACACAACCATCCATCCACGCACGCACGTATATTTAAATATGGGTTCTTTTTTTTACAGGCCTAAATATAACGAGTTTTCACAATTTTTTAATGAAATAAATTTAAGCATTTATTTAGGGAACACAATAATAATTAGTTTCTCCTAGAAAGTAAATTATAGAATAGGAAATTAACAATAAAGTTAAATATTTATTAATTTATTTATTTTCATTAGAAAATAAAAATTTGTTAAAATTTATTTACTTTTTCTAATCCAATAATTTTGTTATGACTAGACTACTAACATTGAATTTTAATATTATTTCCAGTTTTATGAATTTTTAACAGTAAATGAAGTGTATAAACAAAGTGACACAGAATTACGTCAACATAATAAACATATACTTTAAGAATTCCCCAAAATTATAAACAACACCTTCAAAAAAAAAAAAAATTAACAAAAACAATAGCAAAAGACTTTATTGTTGACGTATTATTAAAAACTTAAATTAATATATTATTATTTAGATATTCTTTTTAATATTTTATTTAATAGTTTTTTTTTTTGTTTTTTTTTTTTTTAAATAAATATAAATATTGGATAAAAGATTTCTTTCTTTTTATATTATTTTACTTGTTCATGCTAGAAAACTTGGAAAGCGTTGGATTATATTTCAGGTAGATTCCTTATCTGTTTACATTACAACACTTACGAGATAATGGTACTCTAGTTCAGAACTTTTAGTTGTGCAAATATTATTGTTTTTATAAGACAATAATCATAAGAAACAAAAAAAAAAAAAGAGCTTTGTGATAGAATATACACCATTTTATTTATTATATTTTATACAATAATTTCTTTTTATTTATTTATTACTTTTTACTTTCTCTTACTGTTTTTAGTAAGAGGAAGTATTGTAATTGGGTCAAAGTTTTGATATCGAGTTTCCCACCGGAAATACAAGTTTTGATGTCCCCTGAATCCAAAAAAAAAAAAAAATGGTCAAACTTGATATTTCATTTATCGGATTACCATGGGATCCGACATAAGTTGTCTGTACGAAAATTCCTCAACCGGAAGTACCATTTTACTGAATGTTTCTCCCCCCCCTTTTTTTTTTTTTGTAATTTCCCACAAAAATAGCTCCAACAATTTACTATAAACTTGATATATCTCACTTTATACATACAAAGTGATACATCTTCTATCTGAAACATTTCTCCAAGAAAATTCATTTAAAGGCACTTTTTTGGGGGGAAAAAGGTCGTAGGTTAGGTTTTTCCCTTCTAAAATGGGTGCTATTTTAGTTTATTACACAATAATTCTATCATCTAAATTATATTAATTAGAATTAAATTATGTTGTTGAATGTCCGAGTATGAATAAAATTGGATGACCGGAAGTGCGCTTTTACTGAAAAGAATTTTTTAATGTTTTGAGATTTTCTTTAAACTAAGAATGTGATCTATAAATATAAAAGAGCTACAACTTTTATTTGAAACATTTTTCTGGGTAAACTCATTTAAGCGGGCTTTTTTGATGGAAGGCATAGGATTATATTTGCCTCTAATGTGTTATCTTAGTTGATTATTCAATTTTATCATATAAACAAAATTAATTAGAAATAAATAGATTCCGAGTTTCCGAGAAATAAATCCCAAAATAGAATAGATCCCAAAAATTCCGAGTTTCAAAGAAAATTTATTAAACCGGAAGTGTGTTTTTATAGTTTTTGTGATATTCTCCATGGAAAACACCCGATGAATTTCATTAAATTTTTTATACTATCTATAAAATTTGTCAATACAATTTTGAAAACTGGAGGAAGAAAAAGTTGTATGAGTGTTTCACACCAGATTTTTTATAAAATACATCTAATGTATTTACTTATCCCAGGCAGCAGGATTTGGAAATAGTGAAAGTTTAGGAACATAGAGAAGGAATGGGAGTCGAAGCTAATCCGAGGTAAGCTAGCCACAGTCTCTCAGGCAGAGCTAGTAGCAATAATTCACTGTACTATTGAGATCAAGAGGCGAGGGATACAAAAAAAACTCCAGAATCGTCATCTACTCAGACAGCTAGGCTGCTTTGCGAGCTGTCAAGCTCAGCTCATTCCAGGTTAGCTTGAGGCTGGCGTGGGACTGCTTGGGTATAACTCATGAAAACCAATAGCCAAAATAAGATATTCTAGTTTGGGTCCCCGGGCATTAAGTTTATATAAGGGCAACGAGGCGTCAGATCGCCTTGCCCGGTGGGCTCCATAGGAACCTGACATAATAACATGGGGAATATACAATTAGAGCGTCGTCTTCTCAGATAGCTAGCAGCGCCCGCTCTAGCGGTTACGTCGCCCCGGGGTAAATTGCCACCCCCAAGAATATATAAATATACTTTTTTAAGCAAGCCTATGCACTTTCAAACACAAGCTGAAGCAGCACTCTGCTCGCGTGCTAATGCTAATCTGTCCAAAGAAGTATATGCATTTGGTATTTTATCCGTCGTAGCATGCATATTTATGTTCTTCCTGACCGGTTTCGGATTTTCATCCATCGTCAGAGCAAATTAACCAAGTTCGTGTAAGAGAGTTCACTTCAACGCAATGTTTCTGTTATTTGTTACTCATACTTGTTGGTTGTATATAATTATGTAGGAGGTTATAAGGTTATGTTACTATGTGTATGTGATTAATGGCAAAATGGAATTATTGTAAGTTATGATTAGACATTAGAAAAATAGTGTATAATAAATTTGTTTACTGTTTTGCAGAATACTCCATAACTAAATTTTTTAATAGTGTTGTAAAGTATGCTCAGTGTCTTATCAAGTTATTTTTATTAGGGGGGGGGCATAAGTTATTTCAGGAGTGTACTGTACTAATAGGAATAGATAAAGTTTGAAGAAAGGCGATATAAAGTTTATGGACAGTCAAAAGCTTGTACAAGTAATACATAAATGTGAAATACAAGCAGGGTTAATACAAGAAATTATGTAAGTAAATTGATATATAAGAAGGTTGGCAGCAAACGGCAAATTGGAGAAGAGTTAAAATAAATACTAGAGGAAATCAAATGTATTCGTTTTTATTTATCATGCTTGTTTTTTCATGTATTTATCATGCCTAATAAAAATAACTTGATAAGACACTGAGCATACTTTAAAACAATATTAAAAATTTAGTTATGGAGAATTCTGCTGAACAGTAAACAAATTTATTATACACTATTTTTCTAATGTCTAATCATAACTTACAATAATTCTATTTTGCCATTAATCACATACACATAGTAACATAACCTTAAAACCTCCCCACATAATTGTATACAACCAAAAGTGTGAGTAACAAGTAACAGAAACATTACGTTGAAGTTAACTCTCTATACGAACTTGGTTTATTTGCTCTGACGATGGATGAAAATCCGAAACCGATCAGGAAGAACATAATATGCATGCTACGACGGATAAAATACTAGATGTTATCCAGCATTGCGGATCCATCCACATATTCAATTATATGCATGTTTAAACAAGTTCAAGCTTCGTCCTTTACAAATTCTTCGTTTTTTTTTTTTTTTTCAAATATTTTTAGTTTTTAGACATAATATAAATACGCTACGCACTGTAAATTTTTAGCGAACGAAAAACATCGGTATGTGAAAATTTCTATTAATTGAGTGTTAACATACTGTAACATTTTTCCCTCTAAACTAGCTACTGCAACTAGTTTTCGAATATTCTCAATCCTTCCAGAAATAATTAGAGCGCATCGCCAGCGCTTCCTAGCGGCCACTAAGAACAGAGAACTTGATGTTCCTACTTCCTCTCCCAGATGGCACTACTGGCTACGTTACAATATCAATATTTTTCTCATACTTACAGCCAAAATAACGCCCCGGACAAATGTCAAAAGCATTTCTGACCAAGTGTTCATCGTTGAGAAAACTATAATTATATCGATTTAGAAAATTGTATACTTTCGCAATACTTTTATGACAGCAATATGAATAAATAAAGAAACACTACAGAGTATGTAGTAAAAGTGTCACACCAGATTTTTTTGCGATATAATATTGATGATTTGAATTTTTGAATATGATTTTCTTTAAAGTAAGTGTATCATCTACACATATAAAGTGCTTCAATTTTTATTTGAAAAATTTCTCTGGGTAAAGTCGCTGAAGAGGACGGGAAGGGTTACGTTTCCCTTTAAAATTGATTATACAATGCTACTATCTAAATAAATTTAATTAGAAATAAATAGATTGCAAAAAATTTCAAGTTTCAAAAAAAAATTAGTAAACAAGAAGTGCGTTTTTTACTGAACAGATTTTTTAATTTTCCCCGTATTCTCCATAAAAACACCGAAGAATTTAATTTCTTTTTTTTTTTTTTTTTAATTAATTAATCTCTACTAATTTCATTTCCTCAATAACAACTCCAATGATTTTATTTAAATATCGTATCACGACTATCTACATATATTACATTTAACCTATCTCTTTTATTTGGAAGGACAGTTGCGCTAAGCTTTCCCCAAGTACCAACTCAGTTCAGTGTATGGTTACTACCGCCTTTAGAATATTAAATAAAAAATATTAGAAGCATTGGTAGAATTCCAAATTTGAAGGAAAAGCGAAACCGGAAGTCTCGACTTTATAGAATATGTTTTTTTTTTGTTTTTTTTGGGGGGGGGGGATTTTCTGGAACGGTTTTCTTCAAATTTCTGGAATACGAATTTTATGATTTTAAATTTCAAATTTTATTTGAATTCTTTCAATGTTATTGGCGCTATCTTCTGCACTACAATGTAACTACATTGAAGTGACTACCTCAGCCAAGGTGCCTAGCAGCATTTAACCCCTCTAACTCCCTTTGGCGCAACAGCCCATGAAGGGCCAAGGCTTGCCAGACGGCGATTTGAATAGGGGGGGGGTGTTGTAAGCACGCCGCAGTTCCCATGCCGTTTAGTTCCGGCCTTCGCTACCTAGGGCGCTACTAAGTGTAGCTTCCCATTTTTTATACCACGATGCTGGGTTAACACCGACTTTGCCCCCACGGGAATCGAACCTTGAATTCTTCGCACGAGAGGCGAGTGCGCTAGCCACTTGACCAAGCGTGAGGACAGTTTTAACCTCATATTAAAATTGGAGCTTTGAAAAAAAAAATAAATCCAAGTTTGAGGAAAATTTACCAGTTTTTTAGTTTTATTAATATTGTAATAAAATAGGGAAGGGAATAGCTAAGTGGTCAGCGTACTGTACTCCTACGCAGAAGACACGGGTTCGAGTCCAGTTGTGCTACGCTTAGATTTTTTCTTTCTAGGAGCCTCTACAGCTTACTGTGCGTGATGGACGGAGTCGTCTGTAACTAGAGAACACTGTCCGGAGGCCGGCAGTGCACTGAGGAGGCTCCGGGCGCCAATGACCATAGATGTGACGCGCCTTAAATTAAAAAAAAAACAACAAAAAAGTCGTGTGAGTGTTTCAGACCAGATATTTTTCAAAAAAAAAAAGTTTTCGTGTCGAGTGTGACCGGAATCGGTAAAGACCACAAAGTTTCTAACTTGTACGATCCTAATATAATTATTATAAAACAAATATATTCGTCCATTTTATGCAAATTATTCCAAGAATTGTTTAAATTTCTTATATTCATAGAAAAAGTACGATTTAGACATTTTGTGAATGATTAATAATGTATAATGTATGATTTTTATTTTTATTTTTTTTTTTTAAAGGTTATTTTAGTTAATATAGGAAAGATCAGATCAATATTTAGGCTCAAACGAAAAGATAGAAATTGCGAGGATAAACACGTTCTAACAGTAGAATAAAATGTTAAAAGTATGGAAAGATGATAGAATAAAACTAGTAAAAAAATTGTGCAAGAAGGAAGGAGTGAGTGTCTTTCTTGAACTTAAATGGAACATCAGCGACAGATAGGAGGAGGGTATAACGTTCGCCCTATGGGAGGAACTTTGCCTCTTTTATGTGACTGGAATCGTATAGAAAAAAATTTACAAGTCTATAATTTGCTAAACTGTTAATATTTATCTTAAATTTCACACAGTAAAATAAAAAACTTAATTTTAATTGGTTGCTAGTAGAGTTTGTCGGTTTTCTAAAAACCTCTTTTAAAAACCGGTTTTTTAAAGAAAATTTTTGAATTCGAAAACCGGTTTTTTTCTGTAAAAAAAAAAAAATCGGTTTTAAATATATTCATAACACTTATATATTAATTTGCTAAAAAAATTTAAAATGTAAGCAAAAGTACTAATACTAGTTATGGATACTAAAGAAAGATGGCAACACTGTTGCAAGTGTTGAGCAATGTGCATTTTGTGCCTGTATAATTGTATCCGATTATTAAATCGGAAGAAAAATAAAAAAGGTAAAAACAGCTGAGAAAGTGAAGCAGCTACACTGTAGCTATTGTGCCGTCCAAAAAGTCAAGCATGAATGACCTGATATGATTCCAAGGGAGCGGCGTGTAGTGTATATGCGAAGAATTTATTTTAAATTTTATATTAGTAATGTTTGTTTAATAGTTTTATTATATACAGTTCAGTACGCTGTACGTTGTATTTTGTGATTCAAATTCAGTGTTCTATTGAACATCTATCGATATAAATACATATAAAATGTAAATATAAATTAAAACTATACCTTCCGGCACTGTTTTCAATAAATCCATCCTGTACTATTAATCGGGTTGCAAAATAAACGTATGTTGAAATTACTTAATTAAAATTCAAAAATAATTTTCACTTTTATTATCACAGATTTCAGTAATTATTCATCTAATATTATTTTAGGAATATATTAGCGGAAGGTATATTGTAACGTTTTTAAGTGGGTTCGTATAGATAAAATACTCAAAACTTCAATAAAGAAAACACCAATTTATTGTTATACAACACTTAATAATAATTACTTCACAGTTTAAACCACAAAAGTTTAGTTTTTACACACTTTCCACAAACGTACAATTCGTTTGCAACTAGATAACTCTGCAAAACTCTCTGCGGTCCCACTATTTATACCGGTGGAGAATCTTCTCAATCCTTTCAGAAATAACTAGAGCGCGTTGCCAGCGCTTCCTAGCGGCCACCAAGAGAACTTGAGGTTCCTACTTCCTCTCCTAGATAGCACCACGGCTGCGTTGCAATATATTAATTTTTTTAGCCCAAAATGTCAGATGTTTGGAATTTTGTTTTTTATAAATTTAAGGCGTCTCAACATCTGTGGTCATTTGCGCCTGGAGCCTTCTCAGTGCACTGCCGGCCTCCGGACAGTGTTATCCCGTTACAGACGACAGTGAGCTGTAGGGGCTTCCTAGGAAGGGTAGCACAGCTGGATTCGAACCCGTGTCTTCCGCGTAGGAGTACAGTACGCTGACCACTTAGCTATTCCCTTCCCTATTTTATTACAATATTAATAAAACTAAAAAACTGGTAATTTTCCTTAAACTTGGAATTTTTTTTTTGTTTTCAAAGCTCCAATTTTAATATGAGGTTAAAGCTGTCCTCACGCGTTGGTCTAATGGCTATCGCTCTCGCCTCTCGTGCGAAGAATTCAGTGTTCGATTCCCGTGAGGGCAAAGACGGTGTTGACCACCATCGTGGTATAAAAAATGGGAAGCTACCCGTGATCTCGGCGTTGCTAGTCCAGCGCGCTACCACTGAGCTAATCCCTTCCCTGTTTGGAATTAATTCAAAAAAGTTGAAAAATAAAAAGCACATTGTAATTACTGCAATAAAGTGCTTACTTGCAATGGATCATCCACAAGCAGTCTCCATAATCATTTAATAACAGTCCGCGATAAAGTAACTGATAAAAAATCATGTGATGCCGGCCCGAGTTCACAAACACATACACATCCCGGCATACATTAACTTTTTGAAAAGGACTAGTTTAGAAAAATTTGTATCAAGACTTGCTGCTTTGAATGGATTACCTATTAATTACATTACAACTAGCTCGTTCATAAGAGACGTTCTTTACAACAACGAAATTATTGCTTACCACAAAATAACTCTCAAGTAATGAACCTCATTTATTCATTTTATGAAACTATCAATAATAAAACTATAAATCAATTAGATTGTATGAAGAATAGAGGGGAAAAAATTTTCTATCTCTCTAGATGAATGGACTAGAGTAAAGGAAATCGAAGATATTTGAATATCAACGTACATCAACTTGAACAAGATTTTAATTTAGGATTAGCTCCGATAACAAGTTCTTATGATGCTAAAACAATGTTAAAACTAGTTTCCAAGAAGCTGAAAAAATTTTCATTTGGATCTAGCAACCGATATAATTGCATCAACAAATGATGGTGCTGCTGTTATGAAAAAAGTTTGGCCAAATATCGCCAGCAATTAATCAACTGTGATATTCACATGCCATACACTTTACAGTTACTGATACATTATATAAAAATCTGGTGTTAAACACTCACACAACTTTCTCTTACTCCAGTTATCAAAATTATAATTGACAAATTTTATAGTTTGTGTACCAAATTTAATGAAATTCGTCGAAAACTGAAAAAAAAAACCAGTTCAGTAAAAGCGCACTTCCGGTTTACTAATTTTCTTGAAACTCGGAATTTCTGCCAGCTATTTATTACTGATTAAGTTTGTTTGGATGATAGAATTGTATATTCAACTATGATAGCACTTTAGAAAAAAACATAACCCCTCCCCTCCCCCAAAAGTGCCCTTAAATGAATGTTCCTAGAGAAATGTTATAAATAAAAGTTGTAGCTCTTTGTATGTGTAGTTGATGTAACAAGTTTAAAGAAAATCGTCGGATCCATTTTTGAGAAAATCGCGAAAAAGTGAAAAAAATCATTTAGTAAAGTGGTAAAGTAAACGCACTTCCGGTTATCCGATTTTTTCAAACTCGGAATTTCAACAACATATTCAATTCTAACTAACATTATTTAGATGATAGAATTGTCTAATAAACTGAAATAGCACTTTAGATGAAAACCTAACCCCACCCCTCCTCCATAAGTGCCCTTTGATGAATTTTCTCAGAGAATTGTTTCAAATAAAAGTTGTAGCTCTTTGTATGTGTAGTTAATATACCAAGTTCGGAGAAAATCGTCGAAGCCGTTTTTGGGAAAATTGCAAAAAAGTAAAGAAAAACAACTAGTAATGTGGCACTTCCAGTTGAGGAATTTTCACAGATAACCTACTGTCAGATCCCATGCCGATAACTAAACGGAATATCAAGTTTGAACTTTCTACGATTTTTTTTTCGTTTTTGAGCTATGCTGTTCACATACATACACACACAGACCATTGCTAAAAACCACTTTTTTGGACTGAGGGGACCTCAAAATGGATATTTCCGATGAAAACTCTATATTAAAAATTTGACACGATTACAATACTTCCTCTTACTAGGAGGCGTAAGAGAAAGTAAAAATAAAAATTTAGTTGACATTGAAACAGATTTAAATCCTATAAGTGTGGACTCTGAAAGTGACGAGACTGAGAATGACTTGGAAGAATTAGATTCTCCTGACATAAATTACCTATTTCTGAATTATTGGATAATTATAAAAAAATTATTTCTCAAGTAAAATAAAAAGTGCAAATATTTTAGAAAATATTTCCTGTCAGAAATAGCATTCTTCAGAATTATGTAAAACAGAAATACGGAAAAGAATATAATCTGATGCTGAGAGATATAATGTGATTGTAAAATGAGATGGAATAGTTTAGAGGCCATGTTAGAAAGATTGTATACCTAAAAGAATCTGTTGTTTTAACTCTGAATGACCTCGTATGTGGAATGAAGATGAAGAAGAATATAACAAAATTGTAGTGCTCCTTAAAGTATTAGGTACGATAAAATTAGCAGCCGAACCTTTATAGGTAGACAAGACATGAATTTATTAACAAGTGAAGGTATATTTGAATTTTTGTTGGGTGAATTACAAAATTAGAAATCTGAAATTAGTCTAAAATTATTACACGCTTTAAAGTCACGGATTGAAGAGAGAAGAGATAGAGTATTAATAATAACACTTAACCTCTATTTACAAAATTCTCAAACCCTTTTGTCAAAAATCTTCTAATAAATTCCTTCCATTAGCTACAAAAACTGACATTATTAAGCTCTCCGGACAGATATTATCAAGATTATATAAAGATTACTCTACAGAAGAAGAATGTGATGAAAGAGATAATCAAGAGCAAAATCAAGGAGTGACCTCCTCTACTCCTCAAACATTAAAGAAAGAGTTTTTGGTTCTGGAGACTACAAATAAAAGAACAAAAAATTCAGATTTATTATTTAATGCTTTAAAGACAATTAAGCCCAATTCAGTAGCAAGTGAGCAAGTATTTTCAATTTCTGGCAATTTTGTGTCGAAAGTAAGGCGACGGATTAAATAGTAAATCTATTGACGTTCTTTGCTTTTTGAAGTCATATTTTATTAAACAGAATAAAAAAAAAGTTAAATGTTAAACATTATTTTACTTCTGTAATTTTTAAGAGTATTAATGTATAATCTACTTAAATGTGTTAATGTTTTATTTTAATAATTTTATGCATGTAATAATTTCTATTCTTTTTTGTTATTTCTGAATTATAATAAACAAAATTTTAATATCTATCTTAAGTTGTAAGTATTTCTTCTTTTTATTCGGAAAAATTCGAAACCGGTTTTTATGGAAAAGTTAAAATTCGAAAACCGGTTTTCTAAAAAGTCGGTTTTGGTACAAACCCTAGTTGCTAGTATTTAACTTATTATTTTGAACATTAATTAAAAAAAAACAACATAAAAGCTTTTAATTTTTTTTTTCCTGATCGCCAGATAACTGTGAGCCACAGTAATTGTTTTATATTATGATATAAATGATGCAGTATATAAATTTTATTTATTTATGTGTCTTTGAGTCTTGGCTGTGTTGATGTTTTGTTTCCCAGTGTTTATACTATATTGTTAGTCTGACCCTAATATAGCTAAGTGAGAAATTGTTACAAATTTTCAAAAAAAAAAGAAATAAAATATTATAATTGCTTACCTTTGTATCATTAACGACGAGTTTCAATTTCAAAGGTCCCAACAGTTTGTTTTCATTGACATGCCGTACAGCAAGTTTAGCTGCATCAAGTTCCCAATCACCTTCAATACGTTGTTGCCCATTTACTGTACGTTCAAATAGGCCGAGTACAGATATTACACTATTACTTCCGTTACAACAATCACGTGAAGATTGATTAGCTACAGCGGTTCCAGTCCTTCCTTCTCTTTTCGGATGTCCCGGTGCTCCTCTAATCGTTCTATTCAATTCTGTATCACTTAAATATGATTTTGAATAAAGGCAGGATATATAATTAATATGATCATGATCAGGGCAAATAGGGATTTTACGGGTATAAGATGGAAAGGGAAGGATAATAAGAGTTAATAGGAAAAGAAGAACAGGTGTTTGGTGATGTCTAACTGGTGATGTCATTCCCGGCTTCACCAATCAAGTTAAAGCGTCCCCCTGCATACTACCTGAAACAAATAAAAGATGTTTATGTTAATTAATCTGTCTGAATCTCAATATAGGGTAAAGCTAGGATAGATGACCCACCTACAATGTTATGTTCTGTATTAAAATATAGGAGATATACTAAAGAGTTAATTCTTATAAAACATATGTCAACTACTATTATCTACTGTTGGTTGGTGATCTTCAATGGTTTTTATTTTAATAAAAAGAGCCAAAGAAAGTTTTAATAGCTTTTAACACTGAACGACGCTCTCACACTTAGAACAGAAATCATAATGGCGTAAGAAAAAACAAGTATTACAGAGGTCTAACACAGCGCACTCATTTGAAAAAATTCAGAAGTAAAATTACTTCTCTCAACACTACCTCTTAATTTTACTAAACTTGAAATTTTTCTTTAATTAATTTTTTAAGTTTTTATTTATTAAACAATATTTTTAAGTTTTAAATAAGGAATACCTTACAAGAAACAAAAAAAAAACCAATCAAAATAATTAACTTGCAAAATTGCTACGCAACAATTTTAAGCTTTATTTTACATTTATGAATTTTATAAACACTGTGCTGACAATCCACCAATTCAGTAGTCTTGAAAAAAAATTATCACATTTCTGTTCATTATGAATTTTTCTTTTGTTAACGGTTTCGTCAATAAGTCAGCTTTTTGCTTTTCTGAAGGAAAATAGTAGATCATTATAGTTTCTGAGATGTCATTTAAGTTCTTCTATTAAATTGTCCATTCTTCATTAATTTTATTGAGCTCTGATTATCAACAAATAAAGATGTTTTTACCTTTTCTCCTGTAAACTGTTCTATTAAAGTTCTGAAGTAGAGTAATTCTTTACAGCATTCTGGAGCAGCAATCAGCTCCGATTCTGCTGTTGAAAGGGAAACTAACTGTTGTTTGCGTGCACACCAGTGGACTGGAGCTCCACCGTAGAATATTATATACCCTGAAGTGCTTTTCCTCGTTTGGATATCTCCTGCAAAATCTGCATCTGAATAAGCTGCAAATAATCTGCATCTGTTTTGTACCTTATTCCTACCTTTTCATAATGTTTGCATCTTCTTCTGTTGGTTCTTGCATAAATCGACTAGCGAAGTTTGCTGCAAAACATATATCGTGTCTTGTTCTACTTGATACATATAACAAGCTTCCTAATGCTTCTTTGTAAGGGTATTTTGTCGCTTTGGAGTTGACATTGCGACTCGGTTGTTCTTTCATAATTGGCGTAGCAACTAGTTTGCTGTTACCCTCTTTGTTTTTGAATACACACCTTTCACAATCTGTTAGGTATAAATCTTTTGTAGATAATACTTCGGTGAAGTGTTTGTTCCATCTCAAAGAAGCTTGTTTTGAGCCGTATAATGCTTGCTGTAGGCGACAGATTTTTTTTGTATTCTTCATAACCCTCAGGAAGTTTCATATAAAGTGTTTCATCTATAGTTCCGTACAGCAAGGCTGTTTTAATGACAAATTTCTTAACGATGTAGTTTTTCATTGTTGCTAGAGCTAAAATGACTCTAAATGAACTAATATTGACCACAGGACTGATTGTTTCAGTATAATCAATTCCGAATTTTTGATGATATCCTTTGACTAGCAATCTGGTGGCTTTATATCTACCATCTTCTTTTTTCTGAAAACCCATGTTGAGGTCATTATTTTCTTTATTCAGCTTCATTTTCATCGACATAGGTCCTGTTTTATTTATTTCATGAGCTTCTTTTTCTTCATGTATAGCGGATTTCCATTTTTCCTTTTATTGTCCATTCATTGCTTGTCAATAGAACATAATCTTCTAATTTTGAGGGTATTTTAATAGTTCTTTTTGGTTTCTGCACGTTAATTTCTTGTTCTTTATCAAATTCTTCCACTTCATCTTGATTTTTATCTTCACTGTTCTCCCTTTGTTCTTGGTCGTTCTCTTCACTATGATTGTAGTCATTTATTTTGTTAATTTCTTTAATATCATTGAGAGGTAATGTTATAATAATTTTGGACTTTTCTAAGCTTTTCTTATTTTTTATGTTTCTTTCATTCTTATATTTCTTATTATATTTCTTACGTCTCTGGAGAGTACTATTCTTCTTTTATTTGGACCCCATAGTCTATACGATGTGTTAGAGTATCCAACCATTACTAGTTTTTCACTTCTTTCTTCAAGTATTTTATGTGCACTGTTCATCTTTCTGTAGGCTTCGCACCCAAATATTTCAGGTGACTAAAATCTGGCTTTTGATTGAACCACATTTCAGCCGGTGTTTTTTTACTGCCACAAGTTGGACTTCTATTAATAATGTATGTAGCTGTACAGATGCTTCACCCCATAGCTTCACGTCTGCTGCTGTATCGAATAGAAGAGCTCTGGTCTTGTCCATTAATGTACGATTTAGCCGTTTCGCTTTGCCATTGTGTTGGGGACGAAAGGGAGCAGAAATGTCAAAGACAATTCCTCTCTCTTTGCACCAATTTTGTAAGTGATTATTGACGTATTCTTTAACATTGTCAGATCTGATTTTGTATACTTTAAGAGACCATTTTCTTTCTATCTAATTGATTAAGGTTTTAATTGCTTCGCTGACTTCATGTTTGAATTCTAAAAGCTGTATCATTTGCAAAATGAGTTAAATCATCTAGGAAGGTAAGTACGTACTTTTTTCCATCCCATGTTAGTGGAATTATTAGGCCACACAAATCAGTATGCATCAGTTGAAGAGGTCGAGTAGGTCTTGTTCGCTTCCTTTTAAATGGCTGTCTTGTTTGTTTCGCTCGGATACAAATATCACAATCTTGAAGTGTATTAATTTCCTTCTGTATTTAATTTAAACCATCGGTAATTTCTGAAAGTTCTTGAAGACCGGTGTTTCCTATATGGTCTAGCCTGCGGTGCCAATTTAAAACGTCTTGATTTTCCTCTGTTGTTAAGGCCTTTTCTGTACTCATGGGTTTTTCTAAGTTAACTGTAAACAAACTTTTTTTTCTTTCTCCTTTTACCACAGCGTCATTTTTGCTAATGATTACTTCATTTTTTGTAAATGTTACTATTCCATCAATTGTGCAATTGCATCTACAGACATCAACTTTTTAGTAAGCTCAGGGACATACAGAACATTGTTTAGATCACATTCTTTTGCTTCAATTTTGCCACAGGAGACAGATTTCATAGCACAAGACCTTTTTGCTGCTGTTATTTCGGCTGTAGATACTTTAGCATTTATTAAATCCTTTTCATTGTTAGTTAGATGTTTTGTAGCACCATAATCTACGATCCACTCAGATTTGTCTGCATCGCTACTAAAATTTGTTAGAAAGAATACGTCTTGGTTATAGTTTTCTTTTTTTTGCTTCTTTTCTATTTCCTAAAGAAACAATTCTTGCTTTCATGGTTTGTCTTTTTACAAATGTCACCTTTAGCACAATTTCTGACAAAATGACCTGGTTGTTGGCACCCTCTGAGGATTTTCCTGTAATTAAAATTATTTTTTTTTATATTTATATTCTGTCTTAAATGCAACCTGTTCCACACTTATATCTTCCACATCTTCTTTTGTTGTTAGGCGATTTTCTTCTGAAAGCAAACGTAATATTAAATAGTGAATGTTTTTTCCGATTTTGGAGTAGACTCCTATGCACTAGTAAAATATTTAAATTTTTCTGGTAGTGTTACAAGTATTTTTGACATAATTGTTAGGCTATCAACATCATGATCAAGTGATTTTAATCTGAAAGCTAAATCTTCAATTTTGCTTACATACGTGAGTAAGTTACATCTGTGCCGTGTTCGTATTTTAATTCAATGAATTCTTGTAACAATGTGAATTTTTGTTGTTGATTGTCTCTTTCAAAAAACTCATTCAGCTTTGTGTACATTTCATGAGATGTTTTACAGTTAATTATGTGAATTATATGTTTTTTATCTATTGTGGAGATCCATTATATTCTGAGCTTTGGCATCATTTACAGCGAACATTTTTTTTTTTTTATTAATTTTAAAAATATCTGGAGCAACTATTTAACGTGTAACGATTTGGTATAAATCATATGCTTTGAAAAGTATTGTTGTTTTAAATTTCCACATTTGAAAATCTTCGTTTTTAATAAGTTTATCAAGCATGGATAGCTCACCTAATTCTGTTGCAACTTCTATAATGATTACCAGCTTAACAGTCGTTTCTTTCTTGATTGCACAACAACAAGCAGTTTTGGTATTTTTAATGTTTTTTAACCACAACTCACAAACCATACTTGGACTCTGGGGCCATAACCTGTTGGTTGGAAGTCTTTAATGGTTTTTATTTTAATAAAAGGAGCCCTAGTAAGTTTTAATCGTTTTTATTTTAACACTGAACGATGCACTCACACTTAGAATAGAAATCATAATGGCGTAAGAAAAAACAAGTATTACAGAAATGCATCACAGCGCACTCATTTGAAATAATTCAGAAGTAAAATTACTTCTCTTCATATCTACAAAAAAAAAAAATGTCATTTTTCAAAATAAAGACATTCTAATATATACTAGAATCAAAATACAAATACACTACATTTAGCCGTCTCTCCTACTATGGTAGGATAGATGACGCACCATTGGTAGGAGACCTCTCCTCTGTGAAGGAAACATGGTTGTTCGACATGAAATTTGGTAAACACTATGTCTACGAGTCCAACTTTAACGATAGCGTGGAAATCATTCATTTAATTGCAATTAATATAGTATATAAAAATTTACAAGCGTGAAAATTCAGTTATTCAAGATAAATGTTCGAAGAACACAGAAGAAAACACAAAATAACCGAAAAATTTTGCAATAAATTCGCTTCTGATCTCTCTACTCCTCCACTAATTTCCATAACTCCAAGTGATGCCAAACAAGAGAAGTAAAGCCTGCGTCTTCTCTCCTACCCCTGTCATCTCTCCTAGCTTTATCCTATCAAAGGAAATGTCACAGAGTAACAATTTTTGGACTCAAGTATTGTTACGGTAAAAAAATATCTGATGTGAAACACTCACACGACTTTCTCTTACACTAATTAAAAAACAATTTAATCAAGAAATTTGCAATGTTACAACGAAAATAAAAATATTTCCTACTACAAACAAACAAAAGTACGATCAATCTATGTAACAAAAACTCTAAATAACCAATTTTTTTAAAAATAACTTCGAATTAAAAAAAAAAATAAATAAATAAATAAATAAAATATCCCCTAATAAATAAATCATACATATATAGTTATATATATTATGTACGTACAGGTATATAAAAGAACAGAAGATATAGTGGTAAAGTTAGCACATATATTATGCATTCAGCATAGTGTGCACCATTGCACATCTCATTTCAAATATATCAATGTACGTTTGTCTATTATTAGAATAGAGATGGTCCATATTGTAATATAGATTGCTTTATAGTATTATAATACAAAAGAAGATTTCAAAGTTCTTTTTGATATTATGATAAATAACAAATGGCAAACAATTTGTAGATTTTTCGTTTTGTTGTTTTGTTTAATTTAATTCTCGTGAGTTCTCTCGTCGTTCGATATCGTTGTTAATTAAATAAAGAAACAAAATTGCAAAATCTGTCGCCATTGAACATTCAATTTTGTAAACCTTGCCGATTCTAATTATTTAAAGTTAGGCTACCAGTTAAATTTCATTAGGCACTTCAAAAACACAGGTAACTCCCCCGGGATTTTGGGGCTAAAAAATTTTGGAATTAAATAGTCTTAACGTTTTGTTTCGACCCGAAGACCGAAGTTTGTGTCAAAATCCTTGTTTTTAGCATTTATTTCTATGAAACAATGAAAAATGCACAACAAAAATCGTCAGCAATTGTTATTTAAAAACAAAATCACATACAGTTATCTGTAAACAATAATGTAGTAATTGATGGAGAATTTAGAGCGGGCGCGCACTGGCAACTTTTTGTTGCGCAACTATTTTGTCTCTATCGCTTTTCTGTTGCCTCGGTTTGTTTGAGTGCGCACACGATAAGCAACTGTTTCCTGTTTTGTTTTTTTTGCAGTTTTCATTTTCGTGCAATCGAATCAAAATCACTTTGTTAAAAATGGATTTAATGGAGACAACTGTGCTAAGTTCTCTCTAGATTCGATGCAGAAAAAATCTACGGAAAAAAAAGTATTGGGTTCACCCTCTAAACTCTGTAAGACTAATTAAAGGAAAATTTGCTCTGATGTTTGAAGATCTACGATGTTATCCTGAGAAATTCTTTGGTTATTTTCGCGTGAGCACTACATTGTTTGATGAGCTACTTGGTGAGGACTGAGTCCTGTCATTACACACAGTCATGTATCAATAACCCATTATCAATGTCTTCATCCCTTGCTACAGCCATTCTTAACAGATAATAATTACAGATAAAGATATTTTAACCTATATATAAATGGCGAGTGCAGATAGACAAGTGAGACGGATGATCTGGACGGCAACTAAATTGCCGCCCGTCTGCGCATGCACTAGTAAAACAATAGCTGTGGAGACAGTTTCGTTGCCCTGCTGTCGCCGCCCGAAGAAACTAAAAGGTCCCTTTGCTGTCGCGTCGCTATGTGTGCGCACTCTCATATGATTGTAAAGATTTCATAGGATAGACAAAATAGTTGTGCAACAAAAAGTCGCCAGTGCGCGCCCGCCATAGAGGAAAATAGAGTTCCTTCAAGGCAGCTGAACATACTGCTATTGTGATTATTTATGGTTTCTGCAATAGTAATGCTCTTCATACATAAAGAGAATACCTACGGAAATTTCCAAATAGACGTCAACCTTCCTGTAGCGGATTCGACCTTATATTCCAAAAGGCTTCAAGAGACAGGAACAACTGCTGTACATAATAATGGTGGCAATCAACGGGAAGGTAATTTCGCAATGAAGAAAATATAATCAATGCGGACATAACACCGAGTACAACTGCATCCTTTTCATGTCTATCGGGTTCAGGCTTTACAACCAGAAGATTATGGCCAACGAGTGGAGTTCTTTTGCACCTGGATGCTACATATAGTTGCCGAAGAATGCTTGGAACAACAAGATAAAACTAATACAAACGCACAGGCTTATTGTGTTAGGAAACATATTGTGCTAGGAGAAGATTCAGTAGAATGTGCGTGAGTAGCGTCTGCACTAGGACGGTTGATGTGATCTGCTAAGCTGTAATTATCATCTTTACTATTCAGACACCCAAACCGAAGCACCGTCTTATATGCTTTCGACACTCATCACAATACAAACTATTGAGCGACAACAGGACCATTTGCATGAAAACAGACAGTAGGATTACAATAGAATCTGCCATTATCAATCATTGAACATATCGAACTATTCTGATACATTGTTGAATATGTGATATTTTGTTACACTTGATAAATAATTGATGAGACTAAAAAATACATTTTCAGCAAGTTTAAGGATCTAGCTTACATATATCTTACGACAGAAAACCATTATGTAAAGTTAAAACACGTGATACGGCGTTAGAACATGTGGAATACAAGAACGAATGGTCTATTTTTTCCAATAGTAGCAAGTCGGTAGAAGAACAATATACGAGGAAGTAACGAGACAAATCTGTAGCAGAAACGGTTTGTGTAATATATTTTATATTTTCAAAATACTAAAATTAAATGCCTTCTAATTACTTATGTTCTTAGATTATGAAGATGGATGGCAACACTGTTTCAGTAGTATATGATATGTGATGTTCTCTGCCCGCTACTGGTTCAATATTAATGTCATACTAATATCTATAAAAAATTATCTTAAAATCAAACGTGTGAATCATTCATTCAATAAATACACAACAAATATAGGCGACGAGGTGAAATTGAACACTAAACAACTCGGGAAGACACCAGGAATAAGTGAACCTGACCTTCTAACCTATATCAAACACTGTAAAGAAAGAAAAAAAATATATACGCTCAACTGTAAGTAAATTTTCAATTATTTGGTTCAGAATGTCAAACGATAATCCAGAAATTGACAATCAAGCAGTACAAGCACAAAATCAACAGATACTGAATGCCTTGAATGTACAATCACAAGCATTGGCACAGTTACTTCTAACAGTGCAGAACAACCCATACACAGTTACACAGGCCCAAACTGACTATTTATTTCATTTTTATTTATTTATAAACTGTTTATAAGTATAAAACTCATTACAGTAAAGATTGGTGGCAAACCAAATATAGAAATACAGAAACAAACAAAAGTTGAAAAAATTCTAGATAGAACACCTAGCACCACTTAATCACTTAAAAGAAAGTATAAAATGAAAAGTTATGATAATAGATTATGATTATGAAACCTGGTTAATAACATTGTGCCTAGTTTTAGACTTGATCCATTGTACTGCATTTAAGTAAATAATGATTACTGATATAAAAGAGATCTCCACCTAAGTGCAGTCACCATAAATTTTATTATTTTATTGATTTTTTTCAGTGGAATTTATTGTTAAAAAAATCTGCTATGTTATGGAATTCAGAGCTGTTAAGATGCTTCTCCCTTAACTCTTTGTAAATAGGACAATTTATCAGAAAATGACTGAGGTCGTTCTGTTCGTCGCTACAAAACAAACAAATTGTGTTACTATTCCACTTATGCTTAGTTCCATTACAATACAAAATCACTGACTGTGGATTATTAACCCTCAATTGGCCAATAATTCTTTTTTTATTTAAACTGATGTCTTTTATTAAATATAATCTTCCACATCAACATTATTTTTAATATACTAGTAAATTGGGCTGTAACTGGAGCAGAGAATCCGCTCAGTATCTTCTGCCAATAATTTTACTTCTCATGATTTTAAAATTTGTGCTTTAAATTCCTTTAACTTAGCAGCATCTTGCTCCAACCACAGCCATTCACAATCTATTTCAACTAAAAGATTTCTTACTTGAGAACACCAATTGAATTTATTTATTCGCTCACAGTTAAGCACCTACTTATTGTAGCAGATTTTAGGTAGCCTATTGTTAGGCATACACAATAGTTTGAACCACCAATTTATAATTCTTTTAATTACTTTTAATTTGAATTTATTGAGCCCTAGTTCTCGTCTGACTATATAGTTGGGCGTACATCTTGGCCAGTGGAACACCGACTTAAAGCATTGCACTTTGTTTTATATAAAATTTGATTCACTGCGTTTGCTGCTACTTGCCTTTATTAATTATTGATTTGTTACAGTTGTAAAACAGCCCTGAACTAGAAAAGGGTACGCCCAAGTAGGTGTAAGATTTGGAAATAGACACCTGCTCTTGTTTGTAAAGAAACTTTAAACTTTTTTTTATATTACCACTTTTCCGAAAATTTAGAACTTTGGTTTTTTCGATATTGATTTCCAGGAAGTTGTCCCTGCAATATTCCTCCAATGCTAAGAGTTTCCTTTGGAGCTCGACTGGTGTATCGGCCAACAAGACCATATCATCGGCAAATAATAATACAGAGACCCCATTTTCGTGAGTGATGGCTACCTCCTGACACCCTTTTTGTACCAGAAATTCTTTTATATTATCAATAAATATTGCGAAAAGTAGTGGCGATAAACTGTCCCCTTGCAATATTCCCTGTGTAATACGGTACGTATTTTTAGACTGACCGTTAACTATCGCGGTGCTAGTTGCATGGCTATATAAATCATCAATAATTTTTATAATTTTTCGACTTATTCCGAAATTGAAAAGTTTATACCATAACAAGTTGTGGTTGATGCTGTCAAAAGCTTTCTTCAAGTCTACAAATGCTGCATATAGTTTGCCTTTATTCCGGGAAATGTGTAAATTGACCACCGACGAGAGAGTAAGTGTGCCACCATGCAACTTCTGTTTCTACGAAATCCGTTTTGGTTTTCTATCAAAGGATTTCCATACTCAAGCCACTCGGATAATCTATTGTAAATTAGTTGAGTAAATAATTTTTCTATCGTATTTACTAGAGATAATTTTCGTGTAAGTGCAGATCCCCTTTTTTGTATAAAAAAATCAATTTGGAATTACCCCACGAATAAGGTACGCATCAGAATCCATGATTTTATTGTATGTTCTCAACAAATGGTTAAGACCAATTTTAGGTATATTTTTAAGAAATTCATTTGGAATCGCATCAAATCCTAGGGATTTACCTGGTTTGAGGTTATTGACGGCAGACAGCAGTTCCTTTTCACTAAAAGGAGGGTCTAAAAAGGGGTGGAACACGTCGCAGACCGAGAAATAGCATCTAACATTTGGAACCATGCTATTCTCTAAATATTCGTCCCAAACTTGAATGCTGAATTAGAATTAAATATGTTGTTGAAATTCCAAGTTTGATAAAAATCGGATAACCGGAAGTGCGTTTACTTTACCACTTTACTAAATGATTTTTTCACTTTTTCGCGATTTTCTCAAACGTGGCTGCTACGATTTCCTTTAAACTTGATATATTAACTACTCATACAAAGAGCTACATCTTTTATTTACAACATTTCTCTAAGAAAATCCATTTATTGGCACTTTTAGAGGAGGGCAATGAATTTCTCAGGGAAAATTCATTTAAGGCCACTTATGGGGGAGAGTGGGGTTCGATATTGGGTTTTCACCGGAAATATCCGTTTTGAGGGCCCCATGAGTACAAAAATGAGGTCCCCTGAGTCCAAAAAAAGTGGTTTTTAGCAAATGGTCTGTGTGTGTCCGTGTGTCTGTGTATGTCTGTGAACAGCATAGCTCAAAAACGAAAAACCGTAGAAAGTTGAAACTTGATATTCCGTCTAGGTATCACCATGGCATCTGACAGTGGGTCACCTGTCAAAATTCCTCAACCGGAAGTACCACTTTACTTACTGTTTTTTTTTTTACGTTTTTGCGATTTTCTCAAAAATGGCTCCAACGATTTTCTTCAAACTACAAACATCAATCACACATACAAATTTGAAACATCTACGCCAATTTTTTATTTACAACATTTCTCTAGGAAAATTCATTTAATGGCACTTTTAGGGGAGGGGCGGGGTTATGTTATTCTCTTAAGTGCGATCATTGTTGATTATACAATTCTATCATCCAAACAAAATTAATTAGAAATAAATGGATGGCCAAAATTCCGAGTTTCAAGAAAATTAGTTAACCGGAAGTGGGCTTTTACTGAACGGTTTTTTTTTTCAGTTTTCGTCGTATTTGAATTAATTTGGTACACAAACTATAAAATTTTGTCAATTATAATTTTGATAAATGGAGTAAGAGAAAGTTGTGTGAGTGTTTCACACCAGATTTATATATATATATATATATATATATATTTATTATATACACTTGACCTAGTCTACATATTTTTGTAGTTACTTTTATTTAAATCATTAATATTGGGTATTGATTTTCTTTTATACATTAATGAGTCATAATTAATATCTTGTTTAGATGTAATATGTAAAATATTTCAAATATTTTGTTAAAATATGTGAAGAATGTTTTTAAAATACAAGCAACATAATACAGTTGTATGGAGCGTATAAGAAATAAACTCGCAAGTGTTTGGGGGTACTTTATTATCGCCAAGAAAAAAAAAATACACGCACATACCTACATCCAGACCATTTTCTAAATCCTGCTGTTTCTCAAAAAAAAATCATATATTTTTGTTGAAAACAAAAGAAATTTTGTTATTCCCAAGATTACTTTAAAAAAAAAAAAAAAATACTTTTTTCATTCCTTTAGTAAATTCTTTAAAAGTAAATTTTATTCTAGTACGAGGGCTGCTCTTTATATTTGTGGCCTAAGGATGAAAACACAAGCATTTAAAGACAAAATCGATTTTATTGTTTTTCAAAATATTCCCCATGAAGATGAATACACTTTTGCATGCGTTGGAACCAATTTTCAAAGCACTTTTTCCACTCCGATTTAGGTACTTCTAAAACATGGGTTTTGAATGCAGCAACTGCTTCTTCAGGAGTAGGAAACCGTTGTCCACTAGTTTTTTCTTGATGTTCGGGAACAAAAAGAAATCATTAGGTGCCAAATCAGGGCGGGGTGGATGACCCATCAATTCAATGTTTTGCCCTGTCAAAAACTCCATTGTTTCAGCCGATCGGTGGCAGCTCGCATTGTCGTGATGCAGAATGATGCGTCTTTTCTTTGACTTTTCCCGAAGTTTCTCAAAGACTTCTGGCAAACAAATAGTGGTGTACCATTCCGAATTGACCGTCTTACGTTCCTCTAATGGCACAGTCGCCACATGACCGGTAATGCCGAAGAAACAGGCAACCATTTGCTTTGATGTGCTTCTTCCACGAACAACTTTGGTTGGGTTGGGCTCGTCTTGAAAGACCCATACGGTGGATTGCTGTTTTGTTTCAGGATCATATGAGTATATCCATGATTCGTCACCTGTGCAGATATTATAAACTGCTTTTGATGCACCTTGAGCGAATTTCTTCAACATTTTCTTGCACCAATCAACACGAGCATCCTTTTTGCGTTTGTCAGGTTATGCGGTATCCAACGCGAACAAACCTTTTTCACATGCAAATGTTCATGCAAAATCTTATTGATGCTTGTCATACTAATGCCTAAAGATGCTTCAATCTCGCGATATGTTATGACGATCATGCTTTATTAGCTCATGCACAGCATCGACGTTTTCTGGCACAACAACCGTTGTTGGACGACCTTCACGGGATTCGTCCTGGAGTGATCGTCGGCCACGATTGAATTCGTTATACCAGTTTTTAATGGTGCTGTAAGAAGGTGCTTCATTACCATATAAGGAATTAAGTTCATCTGTGCACTGTTGTCGTGTCAGGCCATGTCGAAAGTTATGAAAAATTATTGCACGAAAATGTTCACGAGTTAATTCCATTTTCTCCTAAGATCACTTTTTCAACCTGCTATCACTAACACTAACGACAAAATGTTTTGGTTGAGGTTATGTTTAACAATGTGAAGGTTGCACTGGAAACATCAGCTGGTGCCTAGCAACAATCAGTGTTACCAAGGCCAGAAATATAAATAGCAGCCCTCGTATTATATAATTTCTTAAAATAAATAAATAAAGTTAGAATAAATAACAATACAAAGTTTTTTGTTAAGAAAATTTGTTACATAAACATTTCCCACAAATTATTGCGGTCATGAATGAATTTTGAAAACCAAATCCAAAAATAATGAAGACCAGTTTTGTTTGGAGTTGTAACAAAAAGTAAATTAATAATGAAATTTACAAGTAGACGTAAAAAGCGGTACATACAAAATTAGAAAATTAGAATTAAGAATTTAAAAGTTTACAAGTATGTGATAAGTCAGAATAATAACTTGGTAAATAAAACAGTTCAGTTATACCAACCGTTATTAAGGGAATTAGTAGGCACAACAGGGCCAAGTTTAAATTATATAGCCTAGCTAAGAAGTTAAAGAAATATAATCTTTTGTAATTTTTTATATGATTGTGATTATGTGATTTTTTTTTGTGAGGAAGAAATTATTATTAATAAACGTTGAAATAAAAAATATTAAAGCACAACAATAATAATTACCGTTCACAAAAAGAATTTATCTTTTATTATTATCTATAGTAACAAGCAGACTTTTAAAGTCAATCACATAATATCTTACAGTAGTAAGACACCTACATTCTTTGTCTAAAATGTAAAAGTATTAAAAGTTTAGTTAAACAAAAGTTTGGTATCAGTTGTACTAAACAAAAACTGTTAGATTGGAGCAGATCTGTGTTTAAGCTAAGTTGAAACAGTTTTTAGAAAGTCTGAACGCAATAATATTTTAAACAATTTTGTCTTCTTTGCTAGCAACTTCTTTTCCATTTCCTTGCCCTACAATGAAAATGATAGAATCGAAGCTGTTAGTTAAAAGTTTTTTAATGAAAATAAGTAAACTATTGAAATTTAAACTGTTTGAGGTATAGGGGTTTTAAAAAACCAGCCTGTTTCAAATAAGGAATTCAAAGAAAAAAAAAAACTACCTTGCTTGGAATTGTTACGTAATAATCAAGCCAGCTCCATATTGAGAAGAAAATTTACAAGCAAGCCTTGGACTTAATAGTTCTATTATCAGCCATACCAAGTGCCACCACTTTACTTTTCTCTGCTACGTATCCTGCAATGTATTCGCGAATGAGCTTCAACTTTTGGACAGGCAGTCTTCCCGCCCTTGTAGATTATAATAACAAATGAGTGGTACAGTGTAATAATGATTTGTATTGGGGGGGGGGGGTAAATTAAATATGTTAATTAATAATTAATTGTTTAATTTATATTTGAAATCTTCTCTAAAGGGATCTCGTGAGGTCTGTGTTTATCCAGAAATTGGAGAGGATGAAAAAAACAATTAAATATATAATTAAAATAAACAGTATATGTCAAAAATTAATAAATACAATATTGAGATCAGAGACATTTTCCGTGGTAGCCTGCTTCATTTTGTGGTCATCGACCGGTTTCGGGCGTTCGCCCATCTTCAGGATGCGTTTTTCAGACAGTGTGACAACACAGACTTGCACAGAGCAAACTTAGTTTTCACACTGACTGGTTTAACTGTATTTAAAACTAAACTCTTAAACTAGGCCAAGGGGTATGGCCAGCTGGGTGGGAAAACACGTGTTTGGGTTGTTAAAGGGCAAATTTTCCTTACAATGGACACAACACGTGGGGGTCAAATTTTTAAAAAACTCTGTTGTTGAAGGGAGATTTACTAACCAAAATAGAATATAAAATACACAAAATAAATTTAAATAACGATTTCAACTAATATTTAAAATTCATTCATTCATTTAAAATTAAACGATTGTTATAATTAAGTTTTTTATAACTATGCATTCCAGTCATTATTTCACTTTTTCACACAACATTCACATCCTCGCAAGCATGTATACCGAAATATGTTTTTTTTTTTTTTTTCTATATATATGTATAAAACTAGTAAATTTAAATAAACTAGTAACTTATAAACTAGTAAATTTACATATACCTAGTAGATTTAAAACTAAACCTAAAAACTAACTATTTGTTGCGTGTGTAATGTTTGCACTGGTAATTGTGTTTCTGTTGCTATTGTGGGAAGTTTAACAACCCAAACACGTGTTTTCCCACCCATCTGACCACATCCCTTGACCTAGTTTAAGAGTTTAGTTTTTTTTAAAATACGTCTCAGTTAGTGTGAAACTAAGTTTGCTCTGTGCGAGTCTGTGTTGTCACACTGTTTAAAAAACGCACCCTGAAGATAGGCGAACGCCCGAAACCGGTCGATGACCACAAAATGAAGCAGGCTACCACGGAAAATGTCTCTGATGCTTTCCAGCTCTGCGGAACCAACCACCACAACAAATATAGAGATAAAAAAACTTAAGTGTCTTGTCATTTAGGAGAAACTGCTTTTTATAAAAATTTACATATTTTACATCTTTTCTGACTTGAAGAATTTTGGGTTTCTTGGGGCACTTCCACCACTCACTATTGTAACTTGGCTTTTTTTCATGACAGACTTCACTCTTTTTATAGTTCAAATTTTGAACTGACCTCCCTTCCCTAAAAGGGTCCACCTTATATATTCTACCTCTAGCCCGGAGAAAGTGAGAAGAGGGAAATTCCCTTTGTCCTAAATAATAGGGGTAGGCCAGGTATCTCTGACTCAACTAACTGTTTCTTTTGTGCCTTCCAATCTTCAAAAAACTCAAATTTATAAATATATACATCAAAAAAATTCCTTACTTTACAATCATAAAATATATAACAAGAATATATTTCGATACAATTTACATTTATTAATTCCCCCAAAGATGTACACATTACAAATGATAGATCTAGAAAATAAATGATTTATTGGAAAATAAAATAGATTTTAGACAGATAAAAAGGCAGTGTCAGTTATAGACTAGAAGATAACGCTTGTTACTAGTAGGATGTTGCAATTTATTTTAAGTTGCCGAATGTGATGAAACAACACGTGCAATTACGAAGATAGCAAATGAGATACTATAGAAAATAATGTCTATATACGAAGACAATCTAGGGTGTAGACAAGCTAAGAGTAGAAAATTTTTATCGGAAATTCTGTTTTGAGATGTTTCATTTTTCTTTTGCAATGGATCATTTTATCTAAGGGATTGTTATAAGAAGAGGAGGAAGTGGGGAAAGGGAAAAAAATAAAGAAACATTTTAATGGCTCTTTTTTGTAGCTGAACAGTCACTATCTAAACAAGTAAGAGTCTCTTCTCTTTATTGTAGTATTTTCATTGTATCTTTTCACATACACTGACATCTCCACTTCAGAGTTGTTAAGTTTGTTGAAACCACAAATTGCAGGCTGTTGTTATCTCCATATTCACTTATATCAGGGAATGATCATGAAATTCTTCCTCACAGAGGAGAAATAACGAAAACTGTAAAAGTAAAATTGGAATCTCTCTACGAACGGCATTCAATACCTGTAACGAATAATTGAAAGAATTTTCAAGAATATAAAGGAAGCATTCCAAATGATGTCTCTAAAATACTGAGCTACATGAATGGAGGTGGATGAGGAAATTCACTTCAAGATACTGTGATGGATGCCAGAAATTATATCTATAAATATATTTTATTTGAAATATATCATTATTTGAAGAATATTCTAACATTCACTGGCAAAAAGGGTACACCCAGGTAGAAGACCACCGTTACAGAAGAGATCATAGAACATAGTCACCTTTGTCTTTTGCCCCCTCTCAGAGGGGAGGATTTGAACCACGAAGAGAAAGCAACATACATTTGAATAATTGATTGAATTAAATGATTATCATATAAACATTGATATAAATTATATAAATAAAACCAACAAATAAGAAATTTCTTATCTTAACTCTTTTGTTTTCATGCACAAAAAGTTTTGTAACAATAATCTTACATTAAAACTTTTGATGAGGATTTTAATATAATTTTTGTTTATATTGACAGTTTTAATAAACAAGAAAATACAAAAAGCAAAATAACTTTTATTAATAAAACAATGTAATAATTTGGCATTTAAAAATATAGCACCACAGCCATCGTTTCAGCTGATGTGTTATTGTGGTTGGTTCCGCAGAGCTAGAAAGCCTCGGAGATATTTTCCGTGATAGCCTGCATTTTTTTGTGGTCATAGACCGGTTTCGGGCGTTCGTCCATCATCAAGATGTTTTTGTCAAAACACTGTGGTAACATAGACTTGTACAGAGCAAATTTAGTTGATATACTGGTTTTAAAAAGTGTTTCTGTTAAGACCTAACTAGACTAAGTGGGGGGTTCGTTGATACCTGGGTGGGTAAACACATGTTGTTTTTCGCTTTTTAAAAGGCATATTGTTCCTTTTAAAAATGGAAACATCCAACAAGTGGAGATGTAACATTCTTAAACTAGGTTTTTTGAAGGAGATTTACTCGGATAATTAATTACACATACTATCTTACTATTTTATTTATTTATTTATTTATAACAAAGTGAAAGAACGCTGTATCACCCATGGGCTACTGTAAAATAATCAATGATAAGAAATGATAAAATACGAGCTAAATGATCGTAAGATCGTCTAAATAAATAACATCATTACCATTTACGGATATTGTTTGAATATCAATTGCAACAATTACAATTACACAAGAAGTTATTTTGAAAGTGATGCTAATTGCAAAGTTAGTGAACAAGCACTCCCTGTCATCTTAGTACTAACTTTCCTTCACAGACTGGCTGAGTATAGGGTGAGCAAGCTTGACGTATTTAGGGTAAGTGGTAGGCTATCTATATAACAATTAGGTAGTTATCTATATTGTTTGACATTTCACTCACTACAAGACATATCATTTATAATATCTGTGTAATTAGCATTACAAGTTTAAAGGAAATCTGTATAGTTGTTCTCGAGAAAATTCCAAAAAAAAAAAACTTATTCGGTAAAATCGGACTTCCGGTTAACTGATTTTACAGGAGATTAATACAGGTAATAGAACGGTACATTTTAATGAAATCGTACTGTAGACGAAAACACTATTGTACCTTAACCCCCCCCTCCCCACCCAACAAAAAACACAATTTTTCCTGGGCAAATATTTCAAATAAAATTGATATGTGTAATTAGTAAATACATGGTTTAAAGATAATCATCATTGGAGCCGTTTTTTGATAATATCACGAAAAACTTTTAGAAAAAGTCATACTTCCGGTTAAGGGATTATGCGCGAAATCTTCGTGTCTGTTTGCGAATTCCTGCTTCTTCTTTTTTTTTGTGATATTTTGTTCACACAACCAAACCATACACAGAATATTCGCTAAAAACCTTCTTAATTTCTCGTATTCCTAGTAAGAAGAAGTATTTCGTAATCGTGTCAAATTTTCGATATCGAGTTTTCACCGGAAATATCCACTTTGTGGTCCCCTGAGAACAAACAAGTTGTTTATCCTAGAAAGTTGAAACTTGATATTCCTTTTAAGTATAACCATGGGGATCTGACAGTGCATTATCTGTCAAAATTCCTCAACCGGAAGTACCACTTTACTTGAATGTTTTGTTTTAATTTTTTGGCGATTTTCTCAAAAATGGCTCCGACGATTTTCTTTAAACATGGCATATCAACTACACATACAAGAAGCTACAACTTTTATCTGAACTATTTCTCCATGAAAATTCATTTAAGGACACTTTTGGGGGTGAGGCGGGGTTAGGTTTTCCTCTAAAGTACTAATACAGTTTATTAAACAATTCTATCATCTAAATAATATTAATTAGAACTAAATGTATTGTTGAAATACGGAGTTTAAAAAAAATCGGATGAACGGAAGGCGTTTTTCTTGAAATGTATTTTTCAGTTTTCTGGTATTTTTTTTTTTTACTTTCTTGCAATTTTTTAAAAAATGGCTCCGACAATTTTCTACAAACTTGGTATATCAACTATACCTAGAATGATCTACAACTTTTATTTAAAACATTTCTTTAGAAAAGTTCATTTAAGGACACTTTTGAGGGGAAGGGTGGGGTTAGGTTTTATACAATTCTACCATTCAAACAAAATTAATTAGAAATAAATAGATGGCCGAAATACCGTGTTTCAAAGAAAATTAGTAAACCGGAAGTGCGCTTTTACTGAACATTTTATTTTGAAAACTGGTGTAGGAAAAAGTTGTGTGTGAGTGTTTCACACCAGATTTTTTTTTTTTTTTACTCAGGCGATCTCTAAACATGTCCAATGTTTTCCGGTGAATACGCTATTTCGAAAATTTGACACGATAATAAGACTTCTTTTTACTAATAAATACTAATTTTTCCTAAAGTGAAAATAAATATTAATAAATGAATAATTAAAAAACTGTCTAATAAACAAAGAAATTATTAAACAATATTAACATATAAATATTTAAACTTGCTACCATCTTGTATATTTCGATAAGAGAGGTAGTCTGCATTTTTTTCCATTAAAAATGGAAAGAATAGTAAAGTCAGTTTGAGATATTGCCCTAGTTGGGATTACAAAAGACTCCCCTAGTAAAATACCAAGGGGAATACTCCATTTCATTGTAATCCTATTTCTTAATGGTCGTGATTTATTAAATTAGATTTAATTTCAAGTTGAAAAAGTGTTCCGATTCTAACAGGTTATATCAGACTGAATCACTCTTTTAACTTTCTATCGTAAACACTAATTTTTCAAAATATTTACATGGAGATAATCATAATATAGCAAGAATTAATAATGGGAAGAGAATAGCTAAGTGGTTAGCGTACTGGAATCCCACGCGGAGGACCCGGGTTCGAGTCCAGCTTGCTGCCCTTAGTTTTTTTCTTCCTAGGAGCGTCTACAGCTTACTGACCGGGGATGGACAGTGTTGTCTGTAACGAGAGTACATTGTCCGGAGAGCCGGAAGGGCCCATAGATGTTGACACGTCATAAAAAAAAAAATAATAATAATAAAAATCTGCTATGAAAGACTCACACAACTTTCTCTTACTCCAGTTTTCAAAATTGTAATTGACAAATTTTAGTGTTTGTGTACCAAATTTGATAAAATTCCTTGGAGTTCGTCGAAAACTGGGGAAAAAAAAAAGTTATCAATAAAAGCGCACTTCCGGTTTATTGATTTTTCTTGAAACTCAGAATTTTTGGCCATCTATTTATTTCTAATTAATTTTTGTTTGGATGATAGAAATGTATATAATCAATTATGATAGCACTTAAGAGAAAAACATAATCCCAGACCTCCACCAAAAGCCCACTTTAATGACTTCACCAGGAGATATGTTTCAAATAAATCAAAAATTAAAAATACATTTCAGTAAAAACGCACTTCCGGTCATCCAATTTTTTCCAACTCGAAATTTCAATTCTAATTAATATTATTTATTGTGGTGATTGGTTCCGCAGAGCTGGAAAGCATCAGAGATATTTTCCGTGGTAGCCTGCTTCTGAGTGTGTAGACTTTGCTCTAGGCAAGTCTGTGTTGTCACACTGTCTGAAAAACGCATCCTGAAGATGGGCAAACGCCCGAAACCGGTCGACGACCACAAAATGAAGCAGGCTACCACGGGAAAATGTGTCTGATAATATTATTTAGATGACAGAATTGTATAATAAACAGAAATTGCACTTTAGATGAAAACCTAACCTCACCCTCCAATCAAAAGTGCCCTTAAATGAATATTTCTGGAGAAATGTTTCAAATAAAAGTTTTAGCTCTTTGTATATGTACTTGTATATACCAAGTTTCAAGAAAATCGTTGTTGCCATTTTTGAGAAAATTGCAAAAAAGTAAAAAAAAAAAAAAACTAGTAAAGTAATACTTTCGGTTGAGGAATTTTGACAGATAACGTACTGTCAGATCCTATGGTGGCACCTAAACGGAATATCAAGTTTCAACTTTCTATTGTTTTTCGTATGTTTTAAGCTATGCCGTTCACATACATACATACATACACACGCACAGACCATTTGCTAAAAACCACTTTTTTGGACTCACGGGACCTCAAAGCCGGATATTTCCGGTGAAAACTCGATATAGAAAATTTGACACGATTACAATACTTCCTCTTATTAGGAGTAAGCGAAAGTTAAGTTACGGAATAAAGTAATATATTATAATTGCATATTTTATTTCTTCTTAATAAACGGATTCTAGAATTAATTATTGGAATTAGTTGACATTATCGTGCTATTTCTTTTTCTTTTATATTTGTTTATTCACAAACAGTAATAAAATAATCAATTCACAGAGAATAAAGTAAAGTAAAGTAAAGTAAAGTAATGCCTATTTTTTCAGGCGGGCTTAACGTCCAACTACCAAATTAGGTGTCGCGGACGAGGGCGGAAGCACCTACTTTACTATTAACATTTTTTAAACAAATATAAAATTTAGCAGTTATACGCTGGACTCGAACTGGGGTCCTCCCACTTACAAGTCCGTGCTCATAACCACTACACCAACACCCGCCCCTTCACAGAGAATATTTAAATTCCAACGAAAAATACTACACACTTTTTAAAGGTTAACATTAATAGTACAAAAATTTGTCAACATTGAGAAGGGCTATTAATAGAATTCCAACGGAAATACTAATCTATTTTGTAATGCAAATAACTTTTTACTTTGTATCATTAGTAATTTAACATAATGAACTGAAATCAAAGGATAAAAAAAAAATTAATCGCTGTAAAGCTCAATTAAAAAAAGTCATTCGTTATTAAGTTTACAATTATTTTAATTGTGACTTTTGTCGGGTCTCACTTTTTATAATAAATTTTTTTTTTTTTTAATTTGAAATTAATTTGTATGTAAAATAGAGAGTTTTTAAGAAATTGATAAAAGTTTTTTTTCCATAAATTATTTAGTATTATCAGCGCCAAAAGCTATCCGTTTTGGTTTTAGCCAAACAGATTTCAATAGGGAGCCACTTTGTCATGGCAGGGCGGGTCTGAGCTGGGATTAATTATCCCGACAACCGTATGATTATGAGTATGAAAGATGTGTAAATAGTATAATACACATATACTATAAATATTTTTAAGTAGATTAATTATTGTGGAGAGGAATTGGTATGAACGTAAGAATAGGTGTGTTCGTATTTATTTTGTATGCGTGAAATATGTATGAATGAATTTATTAATTGAGATGAATATGTGATTTGAAGTTGTACAAGTGCATATGCTGGATACATGCCATAGAGTAGTGGATGCCATTTCTTCTTCTCTCGAACGGAAACAATATTGCTCCGGGGCCTTCCTTGATGTGGCTCAAGCCTTTGATCGAGTATGGCATCCGGGGCTGTTGTGGAAGTTAAAGAGAAATCTTCCTTCTACTTACTACTTAATTATGAAATCTTATCTTACAGACCGTTTCTTTCAGGTTAGTTGTGGCTCTGTCACTTCTGATTACTCTCCTGCTCTAGCCGGCGTCCCTCAAGGTAGTATACTTGGTCCTCTTCTCTATACTGTATATACAGCAGACATACCGACTCACACTAACACAATACTATGCACTTACGCTGACGACACCGCCATTCTTGCTTCCAGTTCCGACCCTGTAACAGCTTCCACTCACTTACAGATACACTTAGACATACTTGAACCTTGGGCCAAAAAATGGCGATTAAAATTTAACCCTCAGAAGTGTCAACACATCACTTTTACTCTGCGACGTCATACTTCTCCACCAGTCAGCTTTAACTCTGTACCTCTTTCTCCTGCAAATTTAGTTCGCTACCTTGGGATGTATATCGACAAACGACTAACATGGAACCCACATACTAAACTAAAAAGACTGGAACTCAACAAACGGAATAAACTGTTACTAAGACTAATAGGCAGACGGTCGAAACTTCCAATAGAACATAAACGACTATTATACAACACCATACTTAAACCAATGTGGACTTATGGACTTGAACTGTGGGGTTCAACCAAACGCTCAAACTCACAAAAAATCCAGGCCTTTCAATCAAAAATTCTCCGTCAAATTACAGATGCTCCATTCTACGTTTCAAACTCTTCTCTTCATAAAGATCTCAACATACCCTACGTGACTGAAACAGCTAAAAGTAAATACCGAAAATTCCATAACTCTCTTTCTCTATGCTCTAATCCTCTAATCCAAAATCTCGCCTCCATAGCTATTCCGGACAACCCCCCACGGCGGCTGAGGCGTTGCTGGCCCCGCGACCATCTCATGGATTAATAACCAACTGAAGCGGGAGTGTTGCCAGTGGGCAGCTTCTCTCCTCCAGCCAATCACGTCCACAGCATCATTCATCAGATTTACTGATTGCATTGTTTTGTAGATAGTAAATGGCAAATAAAATTCCAAAAAAAAAAAAAAAAAAAGTTTGTTTGGATGGTAGAATTGTATAATCAACTATAACAGCACTTAAGAGAAAAACATAATCCCACCCCGTCCCCTAAAAGTGCCCCTAAATGAATTTTCCCAGAGAAATGTTATAAATGAAAGTTGTAAATTTTTGTATGTTTAGTTTATATAGGCATTTTCAAGAAAATCGTCGGAGCCATTTTTTTTGAGAAAATTGCAAAAAAGTGAAAAAAATCATTTAGTAAATTAGTAAAGTAAACGCACTTCCGGTTATCCGATTTTTTCCAAACTCGAATTTCCACAACATATTCAATTCTAATTAGTATTATTTAGATGATGGAATTGTCAAATAAACTGAAATAGCACTTTAGAAGACGCCGTTACCCTCTCCCTCCCCCAAAAATGCCCCTAAATGAATTTTCCCAGAGAAATGTTATAAATGAAAGTTGTAGCTCGTTGTATATAAAGTCGATATACGAAGTTTGAAGAAAATCGTCAGGGCCATATCATGTTTCAACTTACTGCGGTTTTTCGTTTTTGCGCTATGCTGTTCACATACACACACACACACACACACACACACACAAAACACAAACCATTTGCTAGAAACCACATTTTTGGACTCAGGAAACCTCAAAACGGATATTTCCGGTGAAAACTCGATATCGAAAATTTGACACGATTACAATACTTCCTTTTACTAGGAGAGTAAGAGAAAGTAAAAAAGGATTTCTATGAGTCTTTCGTGTGTATATTTCTGACCAAATGTTTCAACGTTTGGAAAACTATATTATATCGCAAAAAATCTGGGGTTTCACATTTTCACTGACATTTCTCTGTAGTTTTTCTTTACTTTTTCATTTTGGTGTCATAAAAGTATTGCGAAAGTATTAAATTTTCAAAATCAATATAATTATAGTTTTCCCAACGTTGAACGAAATGTAAACGAAATGCTTATAGAAATCTGTTTGGCTGTTAAACGAAACGGATAGTTTAACGCCCTGAGTGATACTAAATGAAGCGTTCAAATTCAAAACCCCCCATTTTCCACCCACATTTATTCTTATTTACTGTCTGTTTGTCTGTCTGCCAGATTATATCTGTTAGGCGTGTTTTGAAATTACTATAACTAGGTATTACTATTTTAACCCTCATTTCCAAAAATTATCTTTCTGTTTCAAGTTAAAACATCGAAAAAATTGGAAAATGTTGGCGTTTGCTTTTAGTTGAATCAAATTTTACAAAAATATGATTAATATATTATCTGATTCGATGGCAATCATACAAATTCAACTGTTTTGTTATTACAGTATTATTATTATTACTTATTTTTAACACACTGTCAAGATTAGATTAGGTTAGATTCTAACGGGGGAATTGGCTCTTCAGTACGCCACCGCGACCTAGGATCTATTGTGGCACCCCCCCTAGTTGGAGACCCTCCCCCGATCCTGACCTTAGCCGGACTGTGGAATTGGGGGGGGGGCTCCCAGGTGGTCAATCAGAGCACCTGCCATCAGAGCACCCTCTCGAGTCCTGCTTGCCTTAAATGACTTAATAGGTCCGAGAGAGGGCTCTGGCTGAGGCTTGTTGGCACCAGCTTCTCTTTACCAAAGAGGCGGTACCTTAGCCAGACCAGCCCCTCGCACTGACATACCACATGCAGTGCCGTCTCCTCTTCTTCCTGACAAAACCTACACAGGCTATCCGTTGCCAGGCCCATGCGATGCATGTGCTTATTTAATCTACAATGGCCAGTGAGAACGCCAACTGCTATCCTTATGGCCGCCCGGCCTAGTTGGAGTAATTCCGCAGTTAGCTTGGGCGAGTGGCTATGGATAAACTTTTTCGCCTGCCTCTGGCCTGAAGTTTTGACCCACCATTCCCTTGATCGGTCCTGCATCCATGCTTAATGGATGCACTCCTGAGGCATCTTGAGACGCCACAGAACGGCTCCGGCCCGATAAGTGCTCTCATTGAACCCTCCCGGGCCAGGCGGTCCGCCGCCTCATTGCCTCTGTAACCCGAGTGCCCAGGTACCCAAACCAGGAAGACCTTATTATGGCTACTAATTTCCCTGAGTGCACCTAGGCAGTCCCACACCAGCCTTGAGCTGATCTCCCACGAGTCAATTGCCCGCAAGGCAGCCTGGCTATCCGAATAAATAACGACTCTGGAGTTATACACTCCCCGTCTTCTTATTTCGGCGGCGCAGATAGTAATCGCGACTAGCTCCGCCTGAAAGACCGTGGCTAGTCTTCCCAGGCTCATCGAGATATTACATCTCAGATGAGCCCCGTACACGCCGGCTCCCCCTCCATCTTCCATCTTGGACCCGTCCGTGTACCACATCGATTCGCCTGTAATCGGCGGCCAGTTCTTCCATGCCCCTCTATCTAATATCAGAACTTTGAAGGGTTTTTGGAAGTCGTACCTAGGAGTCATTATATCCGTAAGTAGATCCAAAATCGGGTCCGCCTTCAACTCCTCCCATAGATCTTGGTAATTCCCAGTATGCCTGGGATAAATGGGAGCTTGTCCCTGTTGTAGTCGTGAGCACACTGTCAAATTTTCACTTTTTACTTTTTGCTGCCAACTATTGTTAAGAAGAGTTTTCACTGAAAATATGTTCAAATTGAAAACATAAAGGAATCACGTGATATTATTATTCTGCATACACGATTAGCTACTATGGAAAATGTCGGCATTTGTTGTGGTTCACTGTGTAGAGAGGAAAGTATGGGGATTTGAATTTTAATCTCACTTTCCTTAATGTAAAATGAGTATGAATTCATGCCGTTTGCAACCAAAACAATGTTTTTACATGTGCTATTTTAACATGCTGAATGTTCTCATATTCCTAACTCTATTTTCACCAAAAGTAGAAATGTAAGGGGTTTTGTATTTGAACGCGTCAAATAATATTCAAAATAAAGCTTTAACAAAGTGTTTAAAAACATTCTTCTTTACATCCGAATTTAATGTCAAACGATCCTAACTAATGTCCCAAAAATTATATAGGTAAGATAATTAAATGAAAGTAAGCTTTAAAGAGAGTTTAAATGTAAGCCTATGTTACACGGTTCCGCAAAATAATAATAAAAAAAAGTGCCGACAATAAAAGTGATGTATTTTATATTGAAAATAAAAATCTGGTGTGAAACACTCACACAACTTTCTCTTACTCCAGTTTTCACAAATTGTAATTGACAAATTTTAGTATACCAAATTTAATGAAATTCGTCGGTTTTTTTTTTTTTTTATGGAGAATATCACAAAAAACTGTTCAGTAAAAGCGCACTTCCGGTTTATTAAATAAATTTTCTTGAAACTAGGAATTTTGGCCATCTATTTATTTCTAATTATTTTTGTTTAGATGGTAGAATTGTATAATCAATTATTCTAGCACTTTAGAGGTAAGCATAACCCTAACGCTTCCCCCAAAAAAAGCCCGCTTAAATGAGTTTACCCGGAGAAATGTTTCAAATAAAACTTGTAGCTCTTTATATGTGTAGTTCACATTCTTAGTTTAAAGAAAATCGTTGGAACCGTTTTAGAAAAATAGCAGAACATTGAAAAAGTACTTCCGGTCATCCAATTTTCTTCAAACTCGGAATTTTAACAACATATTCAATTCTAATTAATTTTATTTTGATGATAGAATTGTGTAATAAACTGAAATAGCACTTTAGAGGAAACCGTAACCCCACCCCTCCAACAAAAGTGGCCTTAAATGCATTATCCCAAGGAAATGTTACAAAAAAAAAAAATTGTAAATCTTTGTATGTGTTGTTGATATACCAAGTTTAAAGAAAATCGTTGGAGCCATTTTTGAGAAAATTGCAAAAATGTGAAAAAAAAAAAAAAACAAAATTTAGTAAAATGGTACTTCCGCTTGAGGAATTTTGACAGATAAGTTACTATCGGATCCCATGGTGATACCCAAACGGAATATCAAATTTGAACTTTTTTCGATTTTTCATTTTTGAGCTATGTTGTTCAAATTCATAAACACACACACAGACCAATTGCTGATAACCATTTTTTTTTTTTTTTTTATATTTCCGGTGAAAACTCGATATCGAAAATTTGACACGATCACAATACTTCCTCTTACTAGGGATTAAGAGAAAGTAAATAACCGATGAAGAAAAAATTGTATTAGTATTTCAAAACAACCATAATATTACATACCTATCTTCTTTGTTTCGAATTTTACCATAAGTTTGCGTTTTGTGTTACGTTTCAACGTTCATTGATAGAGATAGCTTTTTAATTTTTTTTTTTTTTTTGCAATATATGTCTACTTGTTTGGTTACTGGAAAATCAAACGCACTAAATAGAAGCTGGTTTCCCTATTGAGCTTTAAGAGGGGTTCTCCAGGATTAGCAAAGTTGCGACATTCGACGTCCCTCTAAAATATTTTATCTGAATAATATGCGGTTCAACCATCAGATGTAATGGGATCCAAATCATTAAAGATTCATAGGATCCGAAGAGCGAAGAAGCAGACATAAAATGAATAAAACGTTAGTTTCTTCCCACCTAGGCCAGACTAGAAAGGGAGAGTTCGATTCAAATAAATCGAGTGACAGCACAAGAGTTCAGGACAGTTTTACGACAATTTACAACAGTAGATTCAGTCAGCAACCTATCTTCTACCTTATAATTTAACCAAAAACATTTTCTTTTCACTTGAAATGCTTGAACTGCATCGAAAAAAATATATCACTTCTATTTCAAACATTTTTCTATGTAATGGGATCCAATCATTAATGAGTCCATAGGATCCGAAGAGCGAAGAAGCAAACATTAAATGAATCAAAAGTTAGTTAGTCCCCAACTAGGTCAGGCTCAGGAAGGAGAATTCGATTCATATATATATATATATATATATATATATATATATATATATAAAACTACAGCAGAACAGTTCAGCACAGTTTTTACAACAGTACATCCAGTCAGCAACTTATTTATGTACTTGCTTTCTAATTACTCAGCAGGTCTAACTCTTTATTGTTCTCTCGCTACCTGACTGCTATTTAACTGTACAGTCCTTGCAGTTTGTGTGTTCTATCCATTATACAGTGTTCAACATATCATCTAGTTTATTTCTCATTCCTAAATTCATTCTATCTAATTTCTCTCTCCTTCTCACATCCATTATATCAGATGAGGACAACTAAATAGTAACATCAGATTTCTAACGAATATAAAATCTTTTCTATAAATGAAACTTTAATTAATTTACATGCCCGGCCATTTTTTTTCTCCCGCCAATTTCCATTTGCTATAATTTTCGTATCTACATATATATTTACGAGCATATATATATATATTTTTTTTATTTTGTCTATCATTCCAGTGACAAGAAGTATCGCTGATGACCTTTTTGATAAGGTATGCTATAATAGGCAACAAAGACATAGCCTTCTAGATCGCAATAAAATATCAACGCTTTGTTCTCCACATTGAAATTTGAACAATTAATAGCATAAAAAAAAGTAATTATAACAGTTCAATGATTACAATTAACAGTGATTCTATTGAAGAACTAATTAAACTGATAGCAAACTTCATCATTAAGCAACTTGAAGATGGAAATGAAATTTTGATTAACCTAATCCGTTTTTAAAGTTCACATTGGAATTGAGGAATTCAATTAGGATGTTGCAATCTTTTCTTTTTTTTATTATTATTAATCAATAATGATTAAATTATTTACTTTACTTAATAAAACTCAACTTTTTATCACTTTTTTTTTTAATTATTATTTAAGATAAATTCCCCCGGTAAAAACATCGTTTTTCAGTCAACGCAATATTATAAGGATAAATGAAGTAAATTATTATGAAAATTAATTTTGAGGCTCCTTGAATAAAAACAAGATTTATTTATTTATTTAATTTTGTTGAAAGCATAAATTTAATACGAAAAAATCTGGTGTGAAACACTCACACGACTTTGTCTTACTCTAATTATTACAATTTAATCAAGAAATTTTCTCTGAAAATCGCAACGTTACCATGTTTAATTGGACTGGCCATAAAAATGGTAGTGGGATTTTACTATATACCTGAGCGGCCTTATGTTGAGCGTTCTATGCCAAAGCTAATTAAACTTGTGCAAATTTAAATTCAAACTAACTGACACACCCACCAATACTTTACTAAAATCAATTTTCCTCGATGGGAAACCCAAATTCAGTAGAGTTGCAAAATTCTGGTTGATGGATTTTGCCTGACATCTTTCATGTCTGATGCAATGGTAATACCTTAATGGGAATACCAAGTTTGTGCTTCCTACGACTTTTTGTTTTTGAGATATTCCGTTAAAACACACGCACACATACAAATACAGGACCATTCGCTAAAGAAATTCTTTTCGTATTTCAGGGGATTCCAAAAACATGTATTTCAGGTGAAAGTTTAATATCGAAAATCTGACACGATCGCAATATTTCTTCATACTAAGGAGTAAGAGAAAGTAAAAAGAAATATTGCAGTTAAGTTTAAAAGTCCTTCCAAAGTTTCTACAAGATCCTGTCAACCGGAAGCCTAAACTGTTGAATGTCTTTTTCTTTTTATTTTTACTCCTTTTTTATTTTCCAAAACTGCTATAATGCTTAACTAGATATATTTACATGGCGGACCTCTAAATGTAAAATTCGAATAAAAACCGTAGACGACGTCTATCTAATTCATCTTTTACTTCCTTACACCTAGAAATCCCAAATAATTTCTACCACCTGATCGATTCATCTTTCAGCTTTTTTACACGTATCCTAGCATTATGCAAAGAGTTTGTGATCACAAATTCACAGACACACATATGCATCTAATTAACCGGTGATAATATTGTACGCTCATCACAGAAATAGAACTTACGCAATAAAAAAAAAAAAATCTGGTGCACTAGGGCAACGTGAAAAGTTCTCAGCCTAGCTCATAGATGGCACTGCTACAAATGAAATTACTGTTTTTATTATGTTGGCACACTTGTTACAAAAGTAAATACCAAATGTGAATTTGATCAGATAAATAGTTTGTATTATACGGCTGTTTAAAGTAAGCGTGTTTTTTTTTTGACAAAATGAATAAGCTTGAATACCGTTACGTCGTACCATCTTCGTTTTGGATGGATTATCGCCAAAGTTGATGAAATACATCTAAAGTTGATGATAATGCATAAAGAGTCTGCACCTTCGTTGTCAACAGTAAAAAAAAATACGCAACTGTGTTTAAACATGGTCGTACATTGATTGAAGACGATCCACATGAAGGACGGCCAAAAACTGCAACTACCGCAAAAAAATATCGAGACGATATTGTTCTAGATAATCGACGATTAAATTTTTTATGAGATAGCTAAGGCTGTAGGCATCACAGAAGAACGGCACATTTTACACGAAAAACTCAGTATGATAAAGCTTTGTGCAGATGAGTGCCGCATTTGTTAAATGCTGATCACAAACAAATGAGAAATTTAGTTTCTCAGCAATGTTTGTGACGTTTTTAAGAAGAACCCAACCGATTTTCTACGTTGATTTGTTACGATGGATGAAACGTGGGTTCACCACTTTACATATGAACAGTCTAACAGTGGGTAAAACCTACGTTTTTTGTCAGCGTTTTTTGTTTCTGGGACACCAGGATGCAGAGTGGCTGGAATGTCCTTCTTTCCGATCCCCTGTTTGGTTGTGTGATCGTGCAATTGTATTTTAAACAAAACAAAACAGCAGTCCAAGCAGTGGGTAAAACCGGTTGCTCTGCACCGATGAATGCCAATACAATTGTATCGGTTGAACAGGTTATGGCTAGTGTTTTTTGGGGATTCCAAAGGGATTCTTTTAATTGACTTCCTGTTCAATAAACACGCACATACGATTTTCACTTATTGCAATTATTAGAATACTAATTGATAAATTTTCTTTAAACTTGGAGTTATTACTATGAAAGTTTAGTTGGTGGGGTTATTCTTGCTAGTTTTTTTTTTAATTTAAGGCGCGTCAAAATCTATGGTCATTGGCGTCCGGAGCCTTCTCAGTGCACTGCTGAGTCTCAGGACAGTGTTCTCTCGTTACAGACAACACTGTCCTTCACCGGGCAGTGAGCTGTTGACGTTCCTAGGAAGAAAACACTAAGGGCAGCAAGCTGGACTCGAACCCGGGTCCTCCGCGTGGGATTCCAGTACGCTAACCACTTAGCTATTCTCTTCCCATTATTATTTTGCTATATTATGATTATTTCCCTGTAAATATTTTGAAAAATTAGTGTTTGCGATAGAAAGTTAAAAGAGTGATTCAGTCTGATATAACCTGTTAGAATCGGAACACTTTTTCAACTTCAAATTAAATCTAATTTAATAAATCACGACCAATAAGAAATAGGATTACAATGAAATGGAGTATTCCCCTTGGTATTTTACTAGGGGAGTCTTTTGTAATCCCAACTAGGGCAATATCTCAAACTGACTTTACTATTCTTTCCATTTTTAATGAAAAAAAAAATGCAGACTACCTCTCTTATCGAACTATATAAGATGGTAGCAAGTTTAAATATTTATATGTTAATATTGTTTAATAATTTCTATTGTTTATTAGACACTTTAAAAGTTTTTTAATTAATTATTTATTAATATTTATTTTCACTTTATTAGTATTTCACTCTATTAGTAAAAATGATGTCTTATTATCGTGTCAAATTTTCGAAATAGCGTATTTACCGGAAAACATCAGACATGTTTAGAGATCGCCTGAGTAAAAAAAAAAAAAAATCTGGTGTGAAACACTCATACTCACACAACTTTCTCTTACTCCAGTTTTCAAAATTGTAATTGACAAATTTTAGAGTTTGTTTACCACATCTAATGAAATTCATTGGAGTTCGTCGAAAACTGAAAAAAAAAAAAAAATGTTCAGTAAAAGTGCACTGCTAACCACTGTACTAATCCCTTCCCTTATTCTTGCTAGTTGTAGGTTTATCTGAATATGTTATATTTATGACCTCACTCTCTGTTCTAATATCTTAGCAATCTCCTGAATTTTTTTTTTTTTTTCAAATAACAGTGATAGTTTTATACATATTTGTTCACTGGCATTTAAAGAAAATATTGAAGCCCTTTTCGATTAAATTCCAAGAAATTTAAAAAACTTATCGTACAAAGTTTATTATTGGTTGCATCTTATTATTGTTCAGAAGTATGACAGCAAATTATATTGTGATGACATTTCAGTGGAAAAGCCTGCGTGAGTGAAATGTTCAAATATCACAAAACTTTCCAGAATTTCATTATTTCTAGATTTTTCTCCTCAGAATAATTTTCTTATATAAAGGTTTCCAAAATCATATTGTTAGACCTTTATCTTTAATTAATGTGCGAAGTCTTAAGAAAATCGTTGGAGCAGTTTTCGAGGAAATCAGGGTAAAAGAAAAATTAATTAAATTTGGATTTAATTTCGATCGAAACTTTCATGTAGAACCTTAATGTTATACAAAAGGAATTTTAATATTAGGTATGTGGAATTTTTGTCGTTTTGATATATTTTATCTCTCTCTTACACACACACATACCTACATACACATATATATCTCGCTGAAAACATTTCCTTATATTTAGGAATCACCGACACAAGTATTTCCTTTAAAATTCGCCTCAAGCAGTTGCTCTTCCAGTCCTCTCCCTACCATCACCTCCTCTATCTCTTCCTCCTAACGATGTGCTGGTCTTCCTCTTTTACTACTTCCAGAAGGGCCCGAATTGCGTACTCATTCTAGCCATTTGTCTGGGGCCATTCATCGCACAGCCCATCCACCTCATCTTTCTTGCACTACTTTTTGTTTAATCCTTTTCTTGATGCCCATTTTCTCCAAAAAAAAACCTCATTCCTTATCCGGCCCGCCCTAGCTTTCTTCAGACAACTCCGCCAGTACTCCTACCCAACTGCATTCATGTTCTTCATTAGATTGGCTGAGGTTAGGTTGTCCAAGTCTAGGATCCGTATAATAGAATTCCCACGACAATAGAACATAAGATACTTCTTTTATTTTGCCCGGATATTGGTGTTCCAAAGGATGGAGTGAGGCATTCTTACCGTTTTCTTGGCCCGCAATTCCGCACTACATTCTCCTTCCTCATCTAGAATCGAACCCACATATTTAAAATCTTTCACTATTTTGACTTTGTGTCCATCCAGTTCCAAATCTTCTTGTTCATTTCCTCCATCTTGTTTGTATTCCGTCTTTAGAAAATTTTTTTTCATATCCCATTGTACATATTGACTTTTCTTAACGTAAATTACAAATCCTCTCAGTCCTGGGCAATCACCAGCCGTTCGTTCGCAAAAAGTAAGGATCTGTAGTGGAAGAAAGAAATGAAAGAAAATAAGAATTTTGAAAATAGTTTAGTGAAATCATTTTGTGAATTTTAGCTAGTTCAAACAGTGTATTTTAGTGAAGAGTATAGAGCCAGGTACTACAATTTAGGTCAGTGTTACTGAAGAGAGACAAAGGGACAAGTAACAGTTAGGATAAGACAATATACTCCCTCCAGACATACCAGCATTATTTGAAAAGATTTGTACTAACAAGAGAAGGTATTCTTTAAAACAGTCTAAATTCTGCACCCAACAGTTTGGGTGCATTCTGCTTTCAAACAAGAACAGTCTGAATTAGACATTTCTACCAGTAAACATCAGTGCCAGTTATAAGTTAAAACACAAGAGTCTAGTTTCCATATATTAATAAGCTTTTTATATTCATTGCAAATAACTTGTAGTTTTTATTTTAAGAGAATATATTTATTATTAACAGTGTGATCACTTGATTATTTCTGATACTTCTCTCTTAAACATACACACAAGCCCTTTACAAAACAGCTCGAGCTTCAAGCTACCATTACAACATCACATCACACTAAATACATTTTAGATCTAAGGCATTCCTTTGAAAACTCAATTTCCAAAATTTGACACAATTAAATTTCTTCTTTCTCACAGTAGTAAGAGAAAGTTATTATTATGAATAATATAAAAATTTTTGGAACCTTAAATTCCCGCCTCTAATAGTTTACTTACTACAAACCTTTAGAAAGAGTGAATAAATTATGGAGACTTAAATGTCAATTAACCACAAAATTCAATCAGAATTTTTGTTAATAGCTAAGGCTCTTTAACACTAGTTCTTAATAGAATTAAATCATACATACGCAACGGTGCTTCTATGAACGCTTTTCTTCCTTTATAATACATTCATAATATTATTATTAGTTAGTTAATTTTTAGTTGGTTAATTTTTCTTCATTAATTAATTTTATTTAACGAAAACCAATATTGTTATAAGTTAGTTTAAGAATTTTTTAATAAAAATAAATACCAGATATTTCTAATCATTTTGAAATATTTATATTCATATGAATAATATTTTTTATTTCACACTAAATGTAATATTGAAACTAATTTAAATATTACAAGAAAAATAAAATAAAATAAAATGCCAGAAGAAGAAATATATTCTACTGTTGAATATTATTTTCATCTTTATTTATGAAATGAATCGACATTTTTCACTTTTAGAAGATAGAAGGGAATGAAAAATTTAGCATAATACGAAGACAATTGCTATTATAATAGAGATTCAGATTGCTATCAAATGGAAAGAAAAAAATGGAGAAAAGTTTACAACGACGTTGCAAATTTTTTCAGCCGTGAATACCTGGAATATTACCAATATGGACTTCATTCAAATAACTCGAAACGTTACTGAAGAGAAAAAAAAATTATTATTATTATTTTTATTAAGTTCTATAAAATTAGAGTTATTTTTGACAATTCAACAAAAAAAAAAAATTTATCTCAGACTAGTACATTTTTCTCTTTGATTACAGCTTTGATCATGATATCTGGTCTGGGCCATAAAAAAAGCGCAATATGTTAGTTTAATATTAGTATTTTCTAAAATGCTTAATTTTCAATTGTTAATATCAGAAATAAAAAATTAGACCCGCTTCTATTGCTCAATAGTTTATCCAGAGACGCTGCAACCTGGATGTTTACTTTTCCCAGGCGGCAGGATTTGGAAATGGTGAAAATTTAGGAACATAGAGCAATAATTACTGTAATGGGTTCAGTTATTGGATGTTCTGATCCTACCGCTGCCACCAGTTGTAATGGGTTCAATTATTGGATGTTCTGATCCCACAGCTGCCACCAGTTGTAATGGGTTCAGATGTCTTGGAGAGGTGTTGTGATGCGATGAGTAGTTGGGAGTTAGTTAGAGATATTAGAGAGTTGTTGTTCGGAATATGAATTACGAATTTACGAAAATAGATATATGTATATTTTAACAATAATTTAAACGTTTGAAAAGATAAACTATAATTAATTTAAAATGATTTAAATTGTAACTAGAATGCACCAACTATAATGATTGATTAAATAATATATGTTTAAATACTTAGATAGGGACGCGCTCAGATGTATGAATTATGCCGCTGGTAGGATCTTGATGTTACGCTGATGAAATACTGAAGAATAAATCCTCCCATTTCCTGTAGAAAGACCTTATATTGCCATCCCCACACATTGACAAGTCTTGTAATTACGGGTCACACTCAAATATCTCTTGCCATGTGTTGACCCTTGGTCTTGAACAGTGTTGGCGGTTATCAAAGGACTGTAGCCAGGTGGTCGGTCTTGAGTGTTTGTTTATTGCCGTGTGTTGACCCTAGGTCTTGAATACGTCGGTGAACAGGTGTGGCGACAGGTGATGGTAGTTAGCCAAGGACTGTAGCCAAGTAATCGGTCTTTTGAGTGATTTGCTGACCCTTGTGAAAGCGGTGTGTCTTTGGCGGGCGGTCCTTTGACCATGCACTGATCGCGACTGGCTGGCACCACTAGTTATAATTTTTATAATTAAAAATTATATCTTTCTGTTATCACTCCTTCTTGTTATCACATTACATTACCTGTACTATTGAGATGAAAAGGCGAGGGATACAAAAAAATTCCAGAATCGTCATCTACTCAGACAGCTAGGCTGCTTTGCGAGCTGTCATCTCATAGCAGGTCAGCTTGAGGCTGGCGTGGGACTGCTTGGGCATATAACTCATAGAAACAGTAGCCAAAATAAGATTTTCTAGTTAGGTACCCGAGTACCCAAACTCAATCAGATTCAGACTCATTCTAAACCAACTCGATCAGTTTATAAGGGCAACGAGGCGTCAGATCTCCTTGCCCGGTAGGGGCTCCAAAGGAACCTGACATAATAAGATGGGGAATATACATTTAAAGCGTCATCTTCTCAGACAGCTAGCAGCGCCCGCTCTAGCGATTAAGTCGCCCCGGACAAAAAGACAAAATGCACCCCTTAAGATATATAATATTATATATATTATATATATATATATATTGTTAAGCAAGTCTGTGCATGTTCAAACACAAGCTGAAGCAGCACTCTGCTCGCATGGTAATGCTATTCTGTTCAGAGAAGTATATGGATGTTAAAACAAGTTCAAGCATCGTCCTTTACAAATTCTTCGTTATTTTTACTTACTCTTACTCCTAGTAAGAGGAAGTATTACAATTGTGTCAAATTTTCGATATCGAGTTTTCACCGGAAATATCCGTTTTGAGGTCCCCTGAGACCAAAAAAGTGGTTTTTAGCAAATGTGTTGTGGTGTGTGTTGTTGTGTGTGTGCATGTGTGTGAACAGCAAGCCTCAAAAACGAAAAACGTAGAAGTTCAAACTTGATACCGTTTAGGTATCACCATGGGATCTGACTGACAGTACGTTATCTATCAAAATTCCACAGCCGAAAACCCCCTTTAACTAGTTGTTTTTTCCTAAAAATGGCTCCGACGATTTTCTTCAAACTTGGTACATCAACTACACATACAAAGAGCTACAACTTTTATTCAAACATTTCTCTGGAAAAATTCATTAAGGGCACTTTTGGGGGAGAGGTGGGGTTAGGTTTTCATCTAAAGTGCTATTTCAGTTTATTAGACGATTCGCTCATCTAAATAATGTTAATTAGAATTAAATATATTGTTGAAATTCCAAGTTTGAAATAAATCGCATAACCGGAAGTGCGTTTTACTTTACCACTTTACTAAACGGTTTTTCACTTTTTCTCGATTTTCTCAAAAATGACTCCGATGATTTTCTTGAAACTTCTTATATAAACTACGTATACAAAGATCTACAACTTTTATTTAAAACATTTCTCTAGGAACATTCATTTAAGGGCACTTTTAGGGAAGGGTTGGGGTTATGTTTTTCTTTAAAATGCTAGTATAGTTGATTATAACCAATTCTATCATCCAAACAAAATTAATTAGAAACAAATAGATGGCCAAAATTGCCGAGTTTCAAGAAAATTAGTGAACCGGAAGTACGCTTTTACTGAACAGTTTTTTTTTTTTCAATTTTCGACGAATTTCATTAAATTTGGTACAACATTTGTCAATTATAATTTTTGAGAACTGGAATAAGAGAAAGTTGTGTGAGTGTTTCACACCAGATTTTTTTTTTTCAAATATATTAGTTAATAATATAAATATATTAACGCTCTGTAAATTTTTAATGAACGAAAAAAAATCGGTATGTGAAATTTTATATTAATTGAGTGTTTAATACATCAATATTTTTCTCACACTTATAGCCAAAATGGCGCCCCGGACAAATGTCCGGGTTGCCCGCTCCTAGAGCGGGCTCTGCAGCTAAGCTACTCGACAAGCTATTTAGATCTTACCAAGTCAAATCATGATGTATGTGGGACTGCTTGGGCATCTAAACGGAAATCAGTAGGCAAAATAGTATCCGCGGAATTAACGACGTTAAATTTCAAATATATAGGGTTGGTTCTATGTTATTGGCGCACTCCTGCAATTCCCTACCTGCTTAATTTGATAGGTTGTTCTTTTCCCCCCTCCCCCCATATATATATATTAGGGGCAAATGTGCAAAAATGTATGTTTAAAAAAAATATGTCATTTTATTTTAATTTCTTTCTTATTTTGTCAATAAAATACTATTGATATGGCGATAACAAAATGATGATATTTATTAATATCTAAAAACTAATTAAAGATATTTTAAGTAGAGAAATTGAGATCGTATACAAATAGCAAACGAGAAGATTATTAAACACCAACTACTAATACACACATAAGAGGATATCTTAAGTTTAACTTTGGATCCAAAGTAAGGGGCCTAGCTCTCTCTCTAATGATGTTTACAAACCGTATGAAATTACCAGCCAGTTTAAACAATAATGTAACATTTGATGTTAGCATTGTAACCCTTACCCGTTTAGCGCTTGCTTATTAACTTCACATTAAAATGTAAATAGATTCAAACATAATATTTATTGACTCTTTTGAAGATATTGTGTTCTTCATATTCTTATCAATAAATTATAAAATTGAAATGATAAAATAATTGGAAATGTAAAAACACTTAGTATTTACAATTTCAATCTGCTGTTGTTCGAATTATAATTTACGAAAAGCTTTACGTTTATTATATTAAAAAAAAAATACATCGCTTTTGTTTTAATCGTACGTATTAAGTGAAAAAGCGTTTTAAAAAAAATAGTGCAATTCTAATCTAAGAGTTTTTCTTGAAGATCTATAATAGATTAGAGATATTACCTTGGCCGAAGGCCACAAAAAGTAGCAGGCTATCACGGAAAATATCTCTCATGCTTTCCAGCTTTGCAAAAACCAACCACAACATCCATAATAGAGTTGAAAGAAAATAACAACATCATCTGCGTAGGAGAGTAAAAATAAATTTATTATTTCCGTCGAAGTTATTGGAGGTTACTCAACTATGTCAGAAATGAATATATAAAATAATAAGGGTGACAATGGTTCTCCTTGTAAAACGCCAGATATAATATCTATATTGTCAGTATTACCAGCACTTTGAAAGTCAAAATCAAAAAACAAAAATCAGAATGTAATAACAATATAAAAAATAAATATGGATTAATTTATAAAAATTTTTTTTGTGATTTTTGTTTTTGATTTTGACAAAAAAATTTTTATAAATTAATCCATATTTATTTTTTATATTTTTATTACATTCTGATTTTTATTTTTTGATTTTGACTTTCAAAAAAGAACCTATTGTATTTATATGTTGTAGCCTTGAAAAAGACAATATATTTGTCGAAACGTTGGCAAGAATTTAAGTTTTTTTATTTTTTTAAAAAAGACCGAAACTCACAATCCTTTTCCTTCATACAAATAACGGCCGAGAAGAATTTTCCTTAATGAATAATGCGAACAGCGGAATATGTTTAGTAACATTAATTTCAATTAAAGAATATTTAATAAATAAATTATCCTGGCTCCCTATCCTAGGTCTAAATTTGTTTTGAACTTCCGATAGAATATGCGAATATTCAGCCCAAAGGGATATTCTGTGGGGAAAGAATAGAAGAAAATATTATTTTAAGGAAATTCAGCAAAGCTATTACCCTATAATTATAAGGGTTCATAGGGTTTGTCTTCATTGTCATATCAATTAGCGCTCTGCTATATTACCCGTTCGCTACTCTATCTCTTTCACTTATTTAACTCTGAAGTCCCGACATTATCTTTCCTCTATCCCATATACCAGTGAATCGTGGTTTCGAAAAAATGTTTCGTGTGTACCAAAAAATTTCCTCTATAAAGCCATTTAGAGAAAATTCCAAGAAACTGGAAAATCTAATTAGTAAACTGTTCCTCCGGTTTAGGAATTTAAACAGTTAACTTCCGGTATTTTATCCGGCCTAGCAAGCATATTCATTTTCTTCCTGACCGGTTTCGGATTTTCATCCATCATCAGGGCAAATTCACAAGTTCGTGTAAAGAGTTCACTTTAACGTAATGTTTCTGTTGCACTCATACTTGTGGGTTTGTTGGTTCATGAACATAACCTTATAATCTTCTCACATAATTATATACCACCAACAAACCAACAAGTATGAGTGTAACAGAAACATTACGTTAAAGTGACAGGAACTTGGTGAATTTGTTCTGACGATGGATGAAAATCCGAAACCGGTCAGGAAGAAAATGAATTTGCATGCTACAACGGATAAAATACCAGATGTAAACCAGCATTGCGGCCCCATGCGACATAACAGATAACTTCATGTCGGATCTCATTGTGATACCCAACAGAATTTCAAATTTGAACTCCTGCATTTTTGTCATTTTTGAAGTACGCTGCCCCTATTCATACAATATATATGAATATGAACATATAATGTGGTTTTATGTATATATATTATTATTATTATTCAAGGAAGGGGAGGGCAAAACCCTACGCTATCCAAAGTCTCCCTGGGCCCATATGCTACCCCTAAAGCATAACTACTGGGTCTGGAACAAAAGTCCAGGCCCAGGTTTTACCCATCTAAGTTTCATCACAGACCAAACAAATAGGACCAAAACCTTAAAAGGACATAGCTTAAGATCCTCAACCGATATCCTATTCCGACCGAAGGTCCTAAACCTAATCTCCTCACAGCCCAAACAAACAAGATGCATGGTGTTTCCTCCTTCGTCTCACAAACTCTACAAAAGCGGTCTGGCATGACTCCCATTGTATAGAGATGTCTCCTTAAGCCACAATGCCCAGTGAGGAAGCCAACCATATGCCTGAGAGAGGTCCGTGAAAGACATCGGATCCGAAACCATAAGGATGAGTGCTGCTAGGTCATCCACGTCTGGAAGCCTGACAAACATGTGCCAGAAGACACACGAACAGCAGGCTCGAGACCAATGAAAGCGAGAGAGGCACCTAATTTGGCAGAACTATCCTCCACCTCCTCATTCCCAAAGATTCCCATATGACCTGGAACCCCAAACCAGAAGCACATCCTTCAATGAAGAAAGATCTTCCTGTCTTTTAGAACATTCCAACGCTAATCTGGAAGTGAAGACACATGAGTAAGCGCCTTCAACGCAGCCTGGCTGTCCTAATAGATACATACACCTTTTAAATTAGTGTTTACGCACCCTCTCATCCAAAATACAACAAAGAATTGCATAGACCTCAGCCTGGAAAACGGTGGCCCACTCATCAAGAGGCACCTCTAAATAGTCTCCCGTCTCAAAATAGACGGCAGCCCCATCCTGGAACCGTCCGTGTAGCATCGGAGATAATTCTCAGGAATCACCCCAGGTGGACCCAGGGGTGAACCTTTAATCTTCCCTAAAAAGCAACCTAACCCTGTACGAATGACCAAAGACAAAACTCTTCAACATCCTATCAGAAGAGAAACCTGTATTGGGAATCCTTAAAAGCATTTCGCGATAAATGGTAGAATGACCATATCGCTTACTCTGCCAAAAACCTGCCTGTTTAATTCTATGACAGGCTTTCATTGTCTGGTTTTTCACCTCCACAAAGAATTCCTAACAAAGCTTCCATGGATGCGGTCGGTGTAGTCCGAAGCGCACCAGTACCCTCAGACAAGCCAAGCGTTGGATATCTTCCAGCAGCTGCTAGCGGATCGTGTTTGAAGCGATGCCACCACACCATATATATATAACACACAGGCCATTTTCTAAAAACCATTTTTTCTGTCTCAAAATGTATATATCCGGCGAAAACACGATTTCTAAAAATTTGACATAACCGCAGTATTCCCCTCTTAGTATACTAGCAGTAAGTGATAGTAAAAAATCTGGTGTGAAACACTCACACAACTTTCTCTTACTCCAGTTCTCCAAATTATAATTGACAGCTTTTATAGTTTGTGTACCAAATTTAATAAGATTCGTCGAAAACTGAAAAAATTGTTCAGTATAAGCGCACTTCCGGTTTACTAATTTTCTTGAAACTCGGAATTTTGGCCATGTATTTATTTCTAATTAATTTTGTTTGGATGATACAATTGTATAATCAACTGTGATAGCACTTTAGAGAAAAATAACCCCACCCCTCCCCAGAAGTGCCCTTAAATGAATTTTCCTGTAGAAATGTTTCAAATAAAAGTTGTAGCTCTTTGTATGTGTAGTTGATATAGCAAGTTTAAAGAAAATCTTCGGAGCCATTTTTGAGAAAATTGCAAAAACTTAAAAAAAACAACTAGTAAAGTGGTACTTCCGGTTGAGGAATATTGACACATAACGCACCGTCAGATCCCATGGTGATACCTAAACGTAATATCAAGTTTGAACTTTCTACGATTTTTCGTTTTTGAGCTATGCTGTTCACATACATACACACACACAGACAAACACACAGACACACACAGACCATTCGCTAAAAACCACTTTTTTGGACTCAGGGGACCTCAAAACGGATATTTCCGGTGAAAACTCGATATCGAAAATTTGACACGATTACAATACTTCCTCTTACTAGGAGTAAGAGAAAGTAAAAATGGCTTCAGACACAAAAAATTAACTTCCATTTTTAAATTAAATAAATAAGTTTTTTTGTTTTATACAAAATATTTCGTTTCCTTCGTGAAACTAAAAAATTTGTTTAAAAGAAAGAAAACATCTATTTTTGAAAAACAAAAAAACATTCAACATAAATTTCTTAATGATATTCTCAATCTAAGATGATAAAATTATTCACGCATGGAATTTTGTCAACATATACATATATTGTCTTGTAATACACAGGTGTATACAGTAGTTTATTAATAACATCCGTTACATAGTTGCACCACCTACTACTCAACATTAATGAGTGTATATTCCATGTTTATTATCCTACACTCTATCTCCTAGTATGCTTGAGCATCATCATGAATAATGAGCATATAAATTAATTGTTAAAAAAGAAAGGAGAAAAATTCACAAGTTCTTCTCTTTCTACGATTCTCATTTATTCTAATTAGCAAATTATATCTTTCTTGAAAGTTGACATTTTTATTTAATATTTAGTTTGGGGAAGAGATTAGCTAAGTGGTTAGCGCACTGGAGTCCCACGGGAGGTCCGAGCTCAGCCGTGCTGCCCTTAGATTTTCTCTTCCTACAAGCCTTTACGGCCGGTGATGACAGTGTCGTTTGTAACGAGAGAAAACTGTCCGGAGTCCCGGCAGTGCACTGAGAAAGGCTCCGGGCGCCAGTGACCTTAGATGTTGACGTGCCATAAATAAAAAATAAAAAAAATTTAGTGTGCATCACTCACACAACATTCTCTTACTCCAATTCTCAAAATTATAATTGACAAATTTTATAGATTGTGTACCAAATTTAATCAAATTCGTCGAAAACTGAAAAAAACTATTCAGTAAAAGCGCCCTTTCGGTTCACTCCATCTATTTATTTCTAATTAATTCTGTTTTGGATAATAGAATTGTATAATCAACTATGATAGCACTTTAGAGAAAAACATAACCCCATCACTCCTCCAAAAGTGCCCTCAAATGAATTTTCTCAGAGAAATGTTTTAAATAAAAGTTGTAGATCTTTGTAGGTTTAGTTTATATAAGAAGTTTCAAGAAAATCGGCAAAGTCATTTTTTAAGAAAATTGCGAAAAAGTGAAAAAAAATCATTTAGTAAAGTGGTAAAGTAAACGCACTTCCGGTTATCCGATATTTTTGAAACTCGGAATTTCAACAACATATCCAATTGTAATTAATATTATCTAGATGACAGAACTGTCTAATAAACTAAAATAGCGCTTTAGATGAAAACACAAACCTACCCCTCCCACATTACTGCCCTTCAATGAATTTTTGCAGAGAAATGTTTCACATAGTTATAGCTCTTTGTATGTGTAGTTGATATATCAAGTTTGAAGAAAATCGTCGGAGCCATTTTTGAGAAAAAAGCAAAAAAGTAAAAAAAAAAAAACTAGTAAAGTGGTATTTCCAGTTGAGGAATTTTGACAGATGACCCACAGTCAGATGCTGATGATCCTAAACGGAATATCAAGTTACAACACAAACACACACACCACCACACACTATTATTATATATATACTATTATATATAGACCATTTGCTAAAAACCACTTTTTTGGACTCAGGGGACCTCAAAAACGGATATTTCCGGTGAAAACTCGATATCGAAAAATTTGACACGACTACAATACTTCCTCTTACAAGGAGTAAGTGAAAGTAAAAAATATTTAGTTTTTCTACAAAAAATCTGGTGTGAAACACTCACACAACTTTCTCTTACTCCAGTACTCAAAATTATAATTGACAAATTTTATAGTTAGTGTACCAAATTTAATGAAATTCGTCGAAAAGTGAAAACACTGTCCAGTAAAACTGTCCGGTTTACTAATTTCCTTGAAACTCGGAATTTGGGTCATATATTAATTTCTAGTTATTTCAATTTGGATGACAGAATTGTATAATCAACTGTGATAGCATTTTAAAGAAAAACATAACCCCCCCTCCCCCAAAAGTCCCCTTAAATGAATTTATCAGGGGAAAAGTTTCAAATAAAAGTTGTAGCTCTTTATATGTATAGTTAACAACGCTGGTTTAAAGAAAATCGTTGGAGCCATTTTCGAGAAAATACCAGAAAACTGAAAATTATATTTCAGTAAAACGCACTTCCGGTTATCTATTTTTTTCAAACTCGGAATTTTCAACAACATATTTAATTCTAATAACATTATTTAGATGACAGAATTGTCTAATATACTGAAACAGCAGTTAAGATGAAAACCTAACCCCACCTCTCCCCCAGAAGTGCCCTTAAATGAATTTTCCTGGAGAAATGTTTCAAATAAAAGTTGTAGCTCTTTGTATGTGTAGTTGATATAGAAGTTTAAAGAAAATCTTCGGAGCCATTTTTGAGAAAATTGCAAAAACGTAAAAAAAACAACTAGTAAAGTGGTACTTCCGGTTGAGGAATATTGACACATACCGCACCGTCAGATCCCATGGTGATACCTAAACGTAATATCAAGTTTGAACTTTCTACGATTTTTCGTTTTTGAGCTATGCTGTTCACATACATACACACACACACACACACACACACACACAGACCATTCGCTAAAAACCACTTTTTTGGACTCAGGGAATCTCAAAACGAATATTTCCGGTGAAAACTCGATATCGAAAATTTGACACGATTACAATACTTCCTCTTACTAGGAGTAAGAGAAAGTAATAAGCTCAAATATAGTGTATTATTTCATTTCTTGGTTCGTGGGACTTTAAAGCCACGTGAATGTGCCTTGAATTAAAGCCTTGATAAAGAAACAGGAAACTCTGTCGAAACGTTGGCATAATTGAATGTTCCTTTCTTGACCGATCTTCCACCAAATTTAATGGGTGATAAGATATACTTGAAAAATCTAAGAACTATGATTAACAAGAAATGGAAAGAACTTAATTGATTAATATATTTCTATCAACATAATAATTATTAAATTCTATAGATAAAAGAAAATTAACTCGATCACATTATAGAGAATGATAAGTAAGATATAGTGTAAAAATAAAACTCTGCGTGAAGGTACCATTATTTTCACATAAAAAATTAACCTTACCTTCTATGCCTATCCATATTTTATCCACATTGGAGATTTGTGTGGAATCATAATGTTGTGGAGAAAGAAAGTACATACTTAACTTTACTAAGTTTATACGATGAAGCTTGACAACAAGAGCTTTTATTTGTAAAAACAAATAAAAAGAGAAAATTTAATCGATTTTAACTTGTCAGTTAATTCCACTTGAGTGAAATGGATTTTAACATAAAATAAATTAGTTTGATTTAGTTAATTAGTTGATTAGTCGGCTGACTGCTTTTTTACTTTCTCTTACTCCTAGTAAGAGGAAGTATTGTAATCGTGTCAAATTTTCGATATCGAGTTTTCACCGGAACAATCCGTTTTGAGGTCCCCTGAGTCCAAAAAAGTGGTTTTTAGCAAATGGTCTGTGTGTGTCCGTGTGTCCGTGTGTGTGTGTGTGTGTGTGTGTATGTATGTATGTGAACAGCATAGCTCAAAAACGAAAAACCGTAGAAAGTTAAAACTTGATATTCCATTTAGGCATCACCGTGGGATCTGACACTACGTTATCTGTCAAAATTCCTCAACCGGAAGTACCACTTTATTAGTTAGATTTTTTACTTTTTTGCGATTTTCTCAAAAATGGCTCCGACGATTTTCTTTAAACTCGAAACATCAACCACACATACAAAGAGCTACAACTTTTATTTGAAACATTTCTCCGGGAAAATGCTCTGAAGGGCACTTTTGGGGGAGGGGTGGGGTTAGGTTTTCATCTAAAGTGCTATTTCAGTTTATTTCACAATTCTGTCATTTAAATAATGTTAATTAGAATTAAATATGTTGTTGAAATTCCGAGTTTGAAAAAAATCGGATAACCGGAAGTGCGTTTGCTTTACCACTTTACTAAATGATTTATTCACTTTTTCAAAATTTTCTCAAAAATGGCTCCGACGATTTTTATGAAACTTCGTATATAAACTAAACATGCAACGATCTACAACTTTTATCTAAAACATTTCTCTGGGAAAATTCTTTTAAGGGCACTTTTAGGGGAGGGGTAGGGTTAGATTTTCATCTAATGTGCTATCCTAGTTGATTATACAATTCTATCATCCAAACATAATTAGTTAGAAATAAATGGATGGCTGAAATTCCAAGTTTCAAGAAAATTAGTAAACCGGAAGTGCGCTTTTACTGAACAGTTTTTCAGTTTTCGACGAATTTCATTAAATTTGGTACACAAACTATAAAATTTGTCAATTATCATTTTGAGAACTGGAGTAAGAGAAAGTTGTGTGAGTGTTTCACACCAGATTTTTTTTTTTTACACTTTGTATTATTTTCTCTATGAAAGAATGTATTGCGATAGGTTGGTATCGAGTTTTCAGCAGAAATGCATTTTTAGCGAATGGTCTGTAAGTCACAGGAAGCTCAAACTTTGTATTCCGCTTAGGTACAACTGCTAGGAAGGTTTCGGTCAATAACCATCAACCGGAAGTGTGACTTTAATTACTTACAGTTTTTTTGGTATTGTAGTGGAAGAAAGAAATGAAAGAAAATAATAGTTTTGAAAAATAGTTTAGAATATTTATAGTTTGAAAAATAGAATTTTGTTAATATTTTAAATGTATCTTAGTGCAGTGAAGAGTCAGGTACTATAATTTAAGGTCATTGCTATAAAGAGACAAAGGCACAAAATCCGTTAGGAAAATAACAATGCCACTTGGCCAACTGTTTTGTAAGAGAAAATCCCCCGTTAGAGAGGGCATTCCTTCAAGACAGTCTGCATTCTGCTTTCAAAGCCAGAACACTTGCTTCAGGAATCGCTCTCTTAAACCATGCCAGTGACAGAGATTTGCCTTTATTCTAGATAAACATTGATCTATTAAGATATAGTTGTGAATATTGTAAACCATTTAAATTCTTAAAGAATATATTTAATTTAATCTACCAGTGTTTTCTTAATTATTCTTATTACTTCTCTCTTAAACATATATACTTACAAGCCCTTTTACTAAACCGCTCGTTCTACTACAATCATACAACAACAGCACACCAATAACAATTCTCGAAAATACCTCTAACATTTTTCTTTAAACTTTATATACTGTATTGTTGTTGTGTAAATAGTGTATATAAGTTTAACTTAGTTTTAAGAAAAACAGGTGCAACGAATGTTGCGTAATCCATCCCAATGTTTATTTTAGTTGTATGAAATGTTTGTGGTTAGAATCAATGTATTAACTGGTATGAAAGAAGAATGTAAGAAAATATATAAGTAGGTAAGGTGCAAAGTTCTCAGCTTTGTAGTGAAAATGAGTTTTTTATTTATTTTAAAAATGCATTTATTTCTCAATGTAGTCTCGCCTTTAGTATAATACACTTTGTCCAACGTTTCTCCAATAACTGGATTCTGTCCCTGAAGTACGATTCTAGAAAGTCTTCAAAATATCCATTTATCGCTGCTACCACCTCTTCAATTGACCTAAAAGTTTTCCAGCCACAAATTTCTTAAGGTTGGGGAATAAATGAAAGTCAAATCTGGGCAGTCAAACCTAGCGAATAGAGAGGATGTTCCAACAATTCATAATTCAAATCCCTCAATTTTCCCATTGCCAAGGCGCCTTTGTGGGCGGGTGCATTGTCCTGGTGAAAGAGGATTTTTTTTCTTTTGCAAACCAGGCCTTTTCTCTTTAATTTTTTTCATCTAGCTGGTCAAGAAGATCTGCGAGGTATTCCTCATTAATTTTTTCACCCCATAACCTTTCCAGCAATGCAATTGTCTTTGCATTCTCCGGTGCAGAGCGACCAACTTCTACCCACTATTTGGACTGTTGTTTTGACTCATGTGTAAAGTGGTAAACCCACGTAACAAATCATCGTAACAAATTGGCGCAGAAAATCTGTTGGATTCTTCTTAAAACGTCACAAACATTGCTGAGAAACTCGAGTCCACATTTGTTTGTGATCAGCATTTAACAAATGCGGCACCCATCAAGCACAAAGCTTTCTCATACTCAGTTCTTCATGTAAAATGTGAAGCACCTTTCTTCTGTGATGCCTACAGCCTCAGTTATTTCATACACCTTTTAATTGTCGATCATCTAGAACCATATTGTGTTTTTACTTGATATTTTCTTCGGTAGTTGCAATTTTTGGCCGTCCTTCACTTAGATCATCTTCAATCGATGTACGGAGCATGTTTAAACTCAGCTGCCCATTTTTTTACTGCTGATAACGAAGTTGCAGACTCTTTATATACTTTCACCAAGTTTGAATGAATTTCTGTTGGCGATAAACCATCCAAAACAATAGAATTTTATGATGGAACGGTTATTCAAGTTTATTCATTTTGTCATAAACACAAAACACGCTTACTTTAAATAGCCATATTTAAACAAACTATTTGTCTGATCAAATTCACATATAGTATTTACTTTTACAACAAGTGTGCCAACTTAACAAAACCATTATTTCATTTATAGGAGTGCGATCTATGGGCTAGGCCGAGAACTTTTCACCTTGCCCTAGAATATAATGGCAAAAATAGTCTAGATGCTACAAAAAAAAAAAAAAAAAAAAAAAAAAAAAAAAAAAAAAAAAAAAAAAAAATCGATAAGAATTACGTATTTTTAGAAATACGTTTTTCTATAAAAATAAAATATTAACTGCACTTAAATAAAAGTATTATCTTTTGATTTGAAACATTTTATAAAAAAAAGGATTATGGGATTCTGTGGAATTCATGGGATTATATTCTGGATTATATAGCTACATTCAAATGACTACCTGCCAAGGGTGTGCCAACCAACATATATAACCTCCTTCTATATTCATGTTACAGGTCTGGAAAAAAAAAAAATCTGGTGTGAAACACTTTCTCTTACTCCAGTTCTCCAAATTATAATTGACAGCTTTTATAGTTTGTGTACCAAATTTAATAAGATTCGTCGAAAACTGAAAAAATTGTTCAGTAAAAGCGCACTTCCGGTTTACTAATTTTCTTGAAACTCGGAATTTTGGCCATGTATTTATTTCTAATTAATTTTGTTTGGATGATACAATTGTATAATCAACTGTGATAGCACTTAGAGAAAAATAACCCCACCCCTCCCCCAGAAGTGCCCTTAAATGAATTTTCCTGGAGAAATGTTTCAAATAAAAGTTGTAGCTCTTTGTATGTGTAGTTGATATAGCAAGTTTAAAGAAAATCTTCGGAGCCATTTTTGAGAAAATTGCAAAAACGTAAAAAAAACAACTAGTAAAGTGGTACTTCCGGTTGAGGAATATTGACACATAACGCACCGTCAGATCCCATGGTGATACCTAAACGTAATATCAAGTTTGAACTTTCTACGATTTTTCGTTTTTGAGCTATGCTGTTCACATACATACACACACACAGACAGACCATTCGCTAAAACCACTTTTTGGAATCAGCGGGACACTCAAGAACGGATATGTCCGGATGAAAACTCGATATCGAAAATTTGACACGATACAATACTTCCTCTTACTAGGAGTAAGAGAAAGTAAAAATATGTGCCGCTTTGAAGAAAAGTTAGTAATTTTGTTTTAATTATATTTAATATATGTAAATAAAAGTATGTAAGACGTAATTAATGTATATAAGGTGTGTAAGTAAGTTTTTATTGTTTGTATTACATTTAAATGCAGACTCACTCTTAATTATTTAATTTGTATTAATCTCAAAATAAAGTGCTTTAATAATAATATTAGTTGATTATTCATGAAACTATTCATTGGACAATATATATATATAAAACTTTCAAACAATTACAAACTTCCATTATTTTATCCGTCGTAGCATGCATATTAGATTTATTCCTGACCGGTTTCGGATATTCATCCATCGTCAGAGCAAATTCACCAAGTTTGTGTAGAGAATTCACTTCAACTAAATGTTTCTGTAGACTCACAATTGTTGGTAGTATGTATGTGGGAAGGTTATAAGGTTATGTTACTAAATGTGTGTGTTTCATGATAAAGTGAAATTATTATAAATTGTGATTAGGCATTAGAAAATAGTGTGTAATAAATAGCATGTTTTGAAGAATAGTTTATAAATAAATTTTAAGACGGTTGTTAAGCATGTACAGTGTTTTATCAAGTCATTTTCATTTGGAGGGGGGGGGGGCTAAGTTATTTCAGGAGTAAACTGTATTAATAAGACTAGATAAATTTTAAGGAAAGGCAATTGGATTAATTTTTAAAGAGAAAGGTACTGCAAAGTTTATGGACAATGAAAAGTTTGTACAAGTAAAAAATAAATGTGAAAAAGAAGAAGAATCAGGGTTAATATAAGAGAACATGTAAGTAAATTGATATGTAAGAAGTATTTTTTACAAGTATATTTTGATATGACAAGTATTTTTTACAAGTATTTTTTGATTTGACAAGTATTTTTTACTTGTACAAACTTTTCATTGTCCATAAACTTTGCAGTACCTTTCTCTTTAAAAATTAATCCAATTGCCTTTCCTTAAAATTTATCTAGTCTTATTAATACAGTTTACTCCTGAAATAACTTAGCCCCCCCCCCCTCCAAATGAAAATGACTTGATAAAACACTGTACATGCTTAACAACCGTCTTAAAATTTATTTATAAACTATTCTTCAAAACATGCTATTTATTACACACTATTTTCTAATGCCTAATCACAATTTATAATAATTTCACTTTATCATGAAACACACACATTTAGTAACATAACCTTATAACCTTCCCACATACATACAACCAACAAGTGTGAGTCTACAGAAACATTTAGTTGAAGTGAACTCTCTACACAAATGCTTGGTGAATTTGCTCTGACGATGGATGAATATCCGAAACCGGTCAGGAATAAATCTAATATGCATGCGGTTAAAATACGGATAAAATAATGGATGTTATCCAGCATTGCGGACCCAGCCACATTTTCAACAATTACAAACTTAATTAACAGCAAAATACTTAAAACAAATTCGGCACAATTGACTCCACGAAAAGTTTTTAGCAATAAAATTAAAAGTGAAACAGTTAGTTACAATATAATATATTATTTTGATATGATAAATATGATAAAAGTCACCGGAAATATCCGTTTTGAGGTCCCCTCCTGAGTCCAAAAAAAGTGGTCTATCTATCGCCTATCTCAAAAACGAAAAATCGCAAAATGTTCAAACTTATTATTTCGTTAAAGTGCTATCAATAGACCTGAAAATATGTTTTTCGTAATAACAAGTTCAACCGGAAGTGTCACTTTACTGAATTTTTTTTCGGTATTTTTTTGTGTGCAATTTTTTTGAAAATGGCTCCAACGATTTTCTTTAAACTTTATAGAGCTACAACATTTAATTTGGAAAAATTCTCCGGGAATATTCATTTAAGGGCACTTTTAAGGGATGTGGGGGGTGAGGTTTTCCTCTAATGTACTATTTTAGCTTACTACATAATTCTATCTTTTAAATAGTATTAATTAGAAATTAAATATGTTCGTTGGAATTCCGGTTTTTAAAGAAAATGGGATGACCGGAAGTACGTTTTTTACTGAAAAGCATTTTTCACTTTTTTGCTATATTATTTAAAACGGCTCCAAAGATTTTCTTTAAACTAAGTATCTTGAACTAGACATATAAAGAGCTACAACTTTTTAATTGAAACATTTCTTGTGGTAAAGTTATTTAATGAGGCTTTTTGGGGGGAAGAAATGGGGTTATGTTTTTCCTTTGAAGTGCTATCTTAAGGCCCATTCTCAAGGTCAAGTTTAGTTGACCGATTTTAGTTGATCAACAGAAGTTGAATGAAAAACCTAGTGAGAACCTTTTCTTTCAATAAATTTGATCAACTTTTTAGTGGATCAAGAAAAGTTTGACCGAGTCAAAAGTTATCGTTCAGTATAGCCACTTGTTGAAGCGCCATCTTTCAAGTAATTACCAAGTGTGAACTTCGAATCGCCCATTGCCTCTTATTTGCTTTTAACCTCAGTGCTAACCATACGTGCTCCGTGTTGTTATGAAACGTTTGATCGATTTCAGTTGAAGGTTTTTTTTTTTTTTTTTTTTTTTTTTTTTTTTTTTTTTTTGAAATTTACAATTTGTATAGTTCTATATACAATAAGTAATTGAGAAGAGAGAGAGTATAGAGGCGTGAAGAGTGGGAGGAGAGAAACTACCCAGTGGTAGCACTCTCTACGGGATACCAGTCACTGATCAGTCCCGAAGGAAATTTCGGGGCCACTGGCGGTTCAGTCGGCGAGGTGGATTGTCAGGGATGGTTGTAGAAGCAAGAGACTGTACGAAGGGATTAGGGCAGTGTGAGAGAGCAGTATGGTATTTGTGGTATTTTGTCTTGGCAAGTTGTTGTACGAAAGGGATGTTAAGGTCATTGTGGGAGAGTGAGGTTTGTAACGTAACAACGAGCGTCAACTATCTGTCTGAGTAGTTTGGATTGAAATGTTTGTATGGTCCGTATGTTGGTCGGTTTGGCTGAACCCCACAGCTCTAGTCCGTAAGTCCACATAGGTTTGATTATGGTGTTATATATTAGTCTCTTCAGTTCAGTCCGAGAAAGTTCAGACCGTCGTCCGAGAAGTCGGTAAAGAAGTTTGGCACGTTTAGTCATGGCTTGTCTTTTAAGTCGTGTGTGTGGGTTCCACGTGAGTCGTTTGTCTATGAAAAGCCCAAGGTAGCGCACCAGATCTGTAGAGGGAAGTGCGTTGTTGTTGTAGAAGACAGGAGGACTAGAGCCCCGGCGGAGAGTAAACGTGGCGTGTTGACATTTCTGAGGGTTCATTTTTATTTTCCATTTCTTTGCCCATGATTCTATTTTTTGTAAATGTGACTGTAATTTGTGTGAAGCTGATGCTGGGTTTGAACTAGAATTGCTGTGTCGTCTGCATATGTACTTAGTAGTGTGGATGGATGTGTGGGTATGTCAGATGTGTATACAGTGTATAGGACGGAACCAAGGATACTCCCCTGCGGTACCCCTGCCCTCACTGGCGAGAAAGGAGAGATAACTGAACCAGAACTGACCTGAAAGAACCTTTCGGAGAGGTAAGAGCGCAGAATGAGGAAGTAAGTAAATGGGAGACATTTTTTTAATTTGTAGAGGAGCCCAGGGTGCCAGACACGATCGAATGCCTGGGTAACATCCAAGAATGCTCCTGTGCAGTATTTCTTTCTCTCCAGTGCTGAAGATATCTCGTCTACCACTCGATGACACTGCTGAATTGTATTGTGCATGTTTCGGAACCCAAATTGATGACCTGCAGTTGAAACGTATGAACCAAAACTGATACAAGTCGTATTCAACTTTCGCTGATCAACTAAAATCGGACAACAAAACTTGACTCGTGAAAACGCGCCTTTAGTTGATTATACAATTATACTATTTAAACAAAAATTAATTAGAAATAAATAGACCAACGTAATAAACTAATAAAAATAATCCAGTGTAATATTTGAAATTTTTGGTTTAGTTTGATTCAAAATACTGTTTTCAATTTGGAATATTTTTCTCTTACTGCAAACTTAACGTAACACAGAATATTTCGCAAAATAATCTTGAAACAAAGTAAGATTCTCTCCATTTCTATATTGCATTAATAATTATTAATAATTTATATTTATGGGCATACCATAAGTTAATAATTACGAAAAAAAGAAGAATTTAAAATAGCGAATTATGAATATATGGGTTCCATACTTTGAACTATTTGGTTTTGGTTTTTAGAACATAGACAAGACACTGTTCATTATTATGTACATTATATCAGTTTCTTTTCTATTTTTCCTTATTTATTATTGTTTTGATGTTCGTCATGACCGCTGTATTCAATGTTGTAAAATAGATGTTAAGATTCGCGGTCATAAAAAAAAACTCTTTTTAAATTTTTACCGGCGTTTCGGCAAATTTATTGCCTTTTTCAGGGCAAAAACTGCTCGTTGGAATTTCATAAAAACCATAGTTTAATTTGTGATATACCATCACCAAGTGTTGCAAGTATACACCAAGTATATCACAAGTTAAACTATAGTTTCTAAAAAAATTCAAACAGGAAAATTTTTACCCTGAAGAAGTCAATAAATTTGCCGAAACGTTTGTAAAAATTTAAAAAGAGTTTTTTTTTATGACCAAACCTCAACATCTACAACATCTATTACAACTTATTTATTACAATAGACAGGGCTCTCTTGAATAGTACGCGGTTGCTTCATGCGCGTATGCCTTGAGCCGGCCCTAGACTGATGTTTGAAAATAATGTTAAAGGATAAAGTTGGATTTTCCATTTTTTGATCCAAGTTTCTAAAACATGATTTTTTAGGTTTCTATATGATATTACAGAATGAATAAAGGGAATTGCATAGGTTGTGAGAAGGATGTTGATTGGGTAGGAATATCTGTGATATATATTGTGTAGAGGAGTATAGACCCGAGTATACTGCCCTAAACACTCCTGCCGCAGACCGATGTTAAGGAGAAAAAGAAGACCCGACCGATACTTTGGAAATATCGATCAGACAGATAGGATTTATGAATGAGTTAATAAGGTAGATGGTAGGACTCCCTTGGAGTTTCCTGCTGCCATCGGAACCCAGCTTCATAGCAAGAAAGACTCCAGCACAACATTCCTTGCTCTTAAGGGACTATGAGTGGTGGTTACAACGCGATGACGCTGATTTGAGTAGAGGCGTGATTTTTTTTTTTATTTTAACTTGCAATTTTAGCAACACATTTACTTATACTTAATAAGAACTAAACTCGCATTTCGTACTTAATTCCACTAACCGCCATTTTTTGACATGCCCAGTCAGGCTTGCCCTTTTAAGAAATATCTTCATTTTATTTAAATTACCTTGTGCACCTATTGGTTCACCCTCATATTCTTCCCAACGAATCCAAGAGAATAAAAGTTCAAGATAAACACAATAAAACAAATAAGGGAGAGTGTTCAAAGAGTTCCGACGCTTTCTCTATCACAAAAGAGAAGTTATCATTCTTTTAAAGTTCCGATGCTTCCTCTACCACAAAAGAGGAATTCTTTTTTTTACATTCTCTTACTGCTAGTAAGAGGAAGTATTGTAACCGTGTCAAATTTTCGATATCGAGTTTTCACCGTAAGTATCCGTTTTGAGGTCCCTTGAGTCCAAAAAAGTGGTTTTTAAGAAATGGTCTCTATGTATGTGAACAGCATAGCTCAAAATCGAAAAGCTGTAGAAAGTTAAAACTTGATATTCCGTTTAGGTATCACTATCGAAGCTGACAGTATCTTATCTGTCAAAATTCCTCAACCGAAAGTACCACTTTACTAGGTGGTTTATTTACTATTTTGCAATTTTCTCAAAAATGGCTCCAACTATTTTCTTGAAACTAGGTGCATCAACTACACATACAGAGAGCTATTATTTGAAACATTTCTCTGGGGAAATTCATTTAATGGCACTTTTAGGGGACGGGTTATGCTTTTCTCTAAAGTGTTATCGTAGTTGATTATACAATTCTATCATCAAACAAAATTAATTAGAAATAAATAGATAGCCAAAATTCTGAGTTTCAAAAAAAATTAGTAAACCGGAAGTGCGTTTTACTGAACAGTTTTTTTTCAGTTCCCGTGAATTTCATTAAATTTAGTACAAAAACTATAAAATTTGTCAATTATAATTTTGAGAACTGGAATAAGAGAAAATTGTATGAGCGTTTCACACCAGATTTTTTTTTAAACATAATCACTTTATGAGTTGACTTACCGAAAAAAATGTAGACAATTATTATTATAATTAATAAATATAATAATATAAATTTAATTGCATAATAAATAGTTTCAAAATAAAAAAAATTGAATAATAATTGAACGATATACGAATGGTAGGTAGCCTTTCATAATATTATATGCAGTTGAATATTTGTTATTCTCGGTTGACTGGAAAAAATTCACTGGCTTTTTATTAACGGATGACTGGTTACAACTTTTTCTGAATCTACTGCCGGATAACCTCTATGTATAAATGGCGGACATAGTGAACTATATATCTTCCAACAAATGCTGATTGAATTTTATCCAACCGAGCTACCTCTCTCTTCAATGGAAATGTGATGCATAATTGTATAATTTTTCAAAAGAGATCAAAGTGTTATTATTTGGTTATTTGTGTTCATGGAAAAATAAAACTTAAATTAGAAAAAAAAAGAAAGAAAAAAGGCCGTTGAATAACATATTCATGACGAATGTAATCTCATTATTTACTTTTCTCTTTTTTAGAGTTTAAAAAAGTTACACAGTATGTTTTATGTTGTGCAAATTAACATACAAAGAATATTAATTTGTTGTGCAAATATTCATAATTAATTTTTAGCAGAGAAACTGAAAAATATAACTACAAAATTGAATGGATGGATGGTCGGGACAAGTACTGGAAAACAGAGATTTAGTTGTTTTTTGTAGCGTGCTTTATTTTACTATAACATAACCCGTATCTTATGTGTTCTGACTTTGCATTGTTCTAGAGGTTGAGATCTCACAGTCTCTGAATAATTAGGGCATCCAAATGATGGGCCGATCACCCGAAACCATTCAATGTTCATAAAAATCCATCATAGACAAAATCTCTGACAATGTACTAGAAGGTGCCAATATTAATATTAGAATCGTGCTGATAAATTTTCCGGGGAACTTTAGGAGCACGATTATTCTATTTATATTATCTAAAATTACAGTTTTAAGTAATAGATATCTGGTCATTAATAATAATAATAAAAAAAAATGTTTGTTGTATTGTAGTGTTAGGTTTTGTTAATTATTGTTATAGTTGATGATTGAATGGTACTGATGATTGGGAAGTATTCTAAAGGTGGGTTCGTTCACACGGAGTAGTGAAGCGGACGAGAGAATTACTCATCGCCAGCGGGTCGTGATCACTACCTCGTGTGAACCATCAGTAGTGGGTGTCGGGGTCGTGCCCGCCCTCGAAAAGGCGGGGCGAGAAATCTCCGACTGGTTGGAGTGAGCACGACCGCTTCAATCGTATTCTTGCTGAAAGTATTCTGGGTACCCTGAATAGATATTGTAGACTGGAAAATGAATTTTCAGTCACCTAAGAATCTTAAGGTGACATGAAGTTTCGCTTCTACCGAAATAACTGTTCTTATATTGTTGTCCTTTTTCTGAATCGTTGGTTTCATTTTATTCACCAAAATTAAAAACAGATTTTGGTTCCATCCTAAAGAAATTTCTGTAGCTATTTGGATGTTCCAAGGATAAGTCCCTGCAAATATTATTGGCGGCACTGAGTACATAACGCCTCTTCACCCAGTCCCGAACCCACACCCGCTTCATTTTTTTTTTTTATTCCAAGTCTTCAAATGATTTCTTGACTCATGAAATAATATTTCACAAAAAACTTTCACAGCTTCACGTCCAGCCATGATTGAACAACGATCGAGAAACGATTGTACGACGACGAGAGCAATCGTGTGAACTGCAAAAGGGTCGTGAGTTCTTCAGTTGAATAAGCAAGTCGTAAACACATGCTCAGACCAAGTTGTGCTCTCGCTCGCTTCACTATTCCGTGTGAAACCACCTTAATAGAGCTACACACAACATAAACTTTTAAATCACTATTCATAATTAAGGTAAGAAAAATATTTAGTACACTTTATGAGAAACGTTCCACAAAACCGTATTTCTTCAAATTTTGTATTTAGGTATTTAATATTTTTAATTTCCTCTGAATTATGTAATTTGAAGAGCTACACTATTCCCCCTCCTAAATTATATTTTTAGGTGATGTGTTGTTTGTGAAGTAGTAGTAGTAGTAGTTTGTGGCGTGAGCGGTTTAGTACAGGGCTTGTGTGTATGTATGTTTTAAAGAGAGAGAAATATTAGAAAATAATCAAGAGATCATCATTGTTTTTGAAATAAATATATTATACTCTAAGTGAATTTAGGATACTCTTACAATATCACAATAATATGATTATAAATATACTGAAACTAGCTAGATTGATTTAACTCAATATTTTAATTTATGACTGGCACTAATGTTGACTAGTAGAATGTGTCCAATTCAGACGGTTTTGGTTGAGTGCAGGATTTAGATTGTCTTGAAAGAATGCCCTCTCTTGGTAGCTTCAATCCTCTCCTTTGAGAAAGGCAAAAGACAAAGATGACTGAGTTCTATGAACTCTACTACTGTAACGGTAGTCTTCTACCTGTATGTACACTTTTTGCCAGCGAATGTTTGAATATTCTTCATAATTTTGATATTTTTCAAATAAAATATATTTCTGGAAAGTACCGCACTATTCCCGCCTACTAAATTATATAGTTTGGAGAACCGCACTATTCCCCCTCCTAAATTATACAGTTGAAGAACCGTACTATCCCCCTCCTAAATTATACAGTTTGAACAACTACACTATCCCGCCTACTAAATTATATAGTTTGAAGAACCACACTATCCCTCTCCCCCAAATCCACATAAAATAATATTCCTAGAAAAATACGCTACTATTCCCCCCTCCACCAGAACCCCCGAAAAAAAATCAATTTTTCAGGAAAATGTTTCAAATAAAATTGATTGGAATTAAATTTATGAGTTTAGATAAAGTTAAAAGAAAATCGTGAATGCCGTGTTCGAGAAAAACGTTAAAAACTGAAAAAAAAAAAAAAAAAAATCTATAATTTGACACGATCACTCTACTTTCTCTTAACAGCATTCCAACTAAAGACATATTTCCGGTTGATGACTTATTGTTACACGCTGTGGTAGTAGTAGTACCTTAACCGGAAGATAACAAGATGGAGCTTTCCTACAATTTTTGTTTTGTTTTTGAGATATTTCGTTCACATACACTTATAGACAGACGATTCGCTAAAAATCTGTATGCCTTTTTATATTCTGGGGATCACAAAACAATGGATTCCAGATGGAAATTTCACTTCGAAAATTTGACCCAATCGCAATACTTCCTCTTATCAGTAGCAGGAAGTGATAATAAAACCACGTGCTTCTAAAAAAAAAAAAAAAAAAAAAAATCTGGTGTGAAACACTCACACAACTTTCTGTTACTCCAGTTCTCAAAATTATAATTGACAAATGTTATAGTTAGTGTACCAAATTTAATGAAATTCGTCGAAAACTGAAAAAACTGTTCAGTAAAAGCGCACTTCCGGTTTACTAATTTTCTTGAAACTTGGAATTTTGGCCATCTATTTATTTCTAATTAATTTGTTTGGATGATAGAATTGTATAATCAACTATGATAGCATTTAAAAGAAAAACATAACCCCACACTAAAAGTGCCCTTAAATGAATGTTCCTAGAGAAATCTTTTAAATAAAAGTTGTAGCTCTTTGTATGTGTAGTTGATGTTACAAGTTTGAAGAAATCGTCGGACCCATTTTTGAGAAAATCGCAAAAAAGTAAAAAAACCAACTAGTAAAGTGGTACTTTCGGTTGTGGAATTTTGACAGATAACGTACTGTCAGATCCCATGGTGATACCTAAACGGAATATCAAGTTTGAACTTTCTACGATTTTTCTTTTTTGAGCTATGCTGTTCACATACTTGTACATGCGCGCGCACACACATACACACACAGACCATTTGCTAAAAACCACTTTTTTGACTCAGGGGACCTCAAAACGGATATTTCCGGTGAAAACTCGATATCCAAAATTTGACACGATTACATTACTGCCTGTTACTAGTAGTAAGAGAAAGTAAAAACAAGAAAAAAATCTTTGATTTTAATGGATGCTGAATTGAGCATCAAGTTGATAATGAAACTTCTTCCATTTATTCAGAACATAATATCCAATGTTGACAAAGTATGGTTTTTAACATGTAACTAAATCTATATTTAACATAATGAAAAGTTTATCTAGTCAGATTTTACATATATATATATATATATTATATATATATATATATATTATAATTATTATATATATGTATGTTAGATATATTAGCATGATTAATGCTCACGCTTCAACAGAAGAGAAGGAGGAAGATAAGAAAGACTCATTCTATGATCAGCTTGAAAGTGCATATGATTCCTGCCCGTCAAACGATGTTAAGATAGTATTGGGAGATTTTAATGCCCAAATTGGAAAAGAAACCGAATTTCGTCCAGTGACAATGGTGAAAGGCTTATAAACTTCGCAGCCTCCAAGTCGATGGTAGTAGTGAGTACAATGTTCCCCCACAAGAACGTACATAAGCAAACTTGGCACTCCCCCGACGGCAGCTCAGCCAATCAGATAGACCACGTGGTAGTATCGGGCAGATATTTTAGCAGTGTGAATGACGTCAGATCACTCACAGGACCGGATATCAACTCAGCTCATTACCTAGTGCTAATGAAGCTGAGACAACGTATAAGATGCACAGGAAGGAAAGAAACTAGAAGGACCAAGCAGTGGAATCTCAGCTGCCTTAAAGAGGATGACAAGAGAAAAAGCTTCCAAGATATGATTAGTGAAGGTGTAAGAAGCATCCCAGCAGAAACTGGTGGAAATAAAGGTATAGAGAAGAGATGGGAAGAAATTAAGAATATTTTGAATGAAACGACAACACAACTCTGTGCCTTTAAAGAAAGACAGCCCAGAAATACATGGTTTGATTCAATATATGAAGCAGCTATAAAAGAACGAAATGAGAAACGGCTGAAGTGGCTAGGTAGAAGTACACGCCAGAGTTGGAAAGAGTATAAAGACGCCAGAGCAACTGCTAAAAAGATAGTGAGACAGAAAAAGAAGGAAAAAATGATGGAAGTGTTAGAGATGATAGAATCTGCAGGAGCAAATAATCAAAGCAGGAAATTCTATAGGAAGTTAGATTTCATTAGGAAAGGGTAGAGTAACCATGGAATCAAGATAAAAAATGAACGCGGAGAAATGGTAATGCTGGAGAAGGATATATTAGACACCTGGAAAAGGCACTTTCAGATTCTCCTTAATGCGCCAGGTGAAGCTGGGACGGAAGGATGTCACTCTTTAGGCGGTGAGGAAGTTACAGAAGAATCAATCCCTCCTGATGTTGACGATATCGTTGACATCATTGAGAAACTAAAAGATAATAAATCCCCAGGTTCTGATGAGTTAGCAGGCGAACTCTTTAAGGCTGCGGGTCAGGAAATGGCAAAGGAAATGCACCACCTAGTAGCAGAGATTTGGGAAAAAGAGCAAATGCCAAAAGAATGGGGTGAAGGGTTAATTGTTCCCATTTATAAAAAGAAAGGAAACCCCTCCGATTGTGGGAACTACAGAGGGATTTGTCTTCTGTCAACAGATTACAAAATATTCTCCATAGCACTTTACAATAGGTTGTTGCCATAAGTCGAGAGGAAACTCGGAGAATATCAAGGAGGCTTCCGCAGCAATAGATCCACAATCGACCAGATATTTATTCTGGAAAAAACGATCACGGCAAAACGATGTGGATGCTATTTGTAGATTTCAAGGCGGCCTATGATAGTGTACGAAGGAAGGAGCTGTATTTTGCGATGACAGAAATGAGTTTCACGTCGAAGCTGATAAAGCTAGTCCAGTGCTCCATGCAGGAAACATTTAGCAAGGTTAACTGCCCGCAGGGCATTTCAGATTCATTCCGAATCATGTCAGGGTTCAGGCAAGGGGACACAATTGCCCCCCTCCTTTTCAACGTCGTTCTCCAGGCTGTTATCAGAAGGGCGGGATTGGATCAAAATGGAACAATTTTTTCCAGAATGATCCAAGTTCTCGCGTATGCAGATGACATTGTCATTATGAGAAGATCGCGTTTAAGTATGAAGGAAGCATTTGAAAAACTAGATAATTAAGCAAGGAGGATGGGCCTCTTTGTCAACGAAAAGAAGACAAAGGTCTTCGTGCTGAGGAGAAAAGTGCCAGTCCAGCGCCCGCAACATTATGTAGTTGGTGACTACCTCTTTGAAGCAGTAAACAGCTTCCAATACCTCGGTTCTGCAATACACGAAAATGTGGAAGAGAATGAGGAGATAAGAAAGAGGATCCTTGCTGGGAATAAAGCGTATTTTGCACTTGCCAGAGTCCTGAAAAGCCGGCTCGTAAGCCGCTCCTCCAAGATAAAGATCTACAAAACCCTTATAAGGCCAGTCGTCACTTACGCCTCTGAAACATGGACGCTCAAGAATTCGTCAGCAAATCTGTTGGACCGGTTTGAGTGAAAAGTGTTGAGACGAATATTTGGAGGAATATGTGAGAACGGCGTTTGGTGTAGAAGGAAAAATAAGGAATTATATGATCTTTACAAAGATGTAAACCTGTCAGCGCAGATAAGAATTCAGCGGCTGAGATGGCTTGGACACCTCCTCATGGAAGACTGCAGAAATGCAAAAAAGATATACGAGGAATCACCTGATGGAGTAAGGCCAAGAGGACGTCCCAAGAATAGATGGAAAGACAGCGTGCGGAGAGACATAAGAAAGTTAAACATAAGTGTGACGTACGCCCGGGATAGAGAGAGTACGTGGTTGGCGATTGTCGAGGAGGCCAAGGGCACCTACATGCGCCTGTTGCGCCAATAGAAGAAGAAGAAGGATATATTATAAAGTTAATTTCCTGTCTGTTTGATAAAGAGAAAATAGTAGTTGAATGTGGGGGGAAAGTTGATATTAATTAAAAATGGATTTTGCAACTGCCATTTCCCCGCTATCGCAACAACAACAACAAAAAAACTTCATAAATCCTCTCATTAAAAAAGATACAAGCCATGGAGGATGATGCCCTCTTTACATTAAGTACAGGAATAAGAAAGAGGTAAATTAAAAGAAAAAAAAAAGAAAAAATGGCGTAATTACCATCACGCTGAGCTTCTTCCTTTTTAATAAGGAAGAATAGAAGCAGCAAATAATGGAAGTAAAATTACTTAATTTTTTAAAAAACTTTTATTTGGGTTCCATTTTTCCAAGCATAAAAAAAGAAATTCAAAAAATATTCATAACAAATATAATTGATCATTGTAAAAAATTTTTACATTAATAATTTTATTATTGTTTGCAAAATGAAAATAATTAAACCTAGAAAATAATTGTTTGTAGATTGGCTTTTTGAAAAATTAAAGTAAAAAATTGAAAGAAAACCTAACAATATTAAATACTGACGTAATACTTGCTAATAAATGTTTAAAACACTAATACGACTTTCATTTATTGCGATGATTACAATTATAATTGATAATTTCCGATAACTTCCGGTTAAATAATTTTCTTGAAACTCAGAATCTTGGCCATCTATTTATTTCTAATTAATTTTGTTTGGATGGTAGAATTTGTATAATCAACAATGATAGCAATTCTAGAGAAAAACATCAACAAAAATGTTTAAAATAAAAATTGTACATCTTTCTATGTGTAGTTTATACGCGAAATTTCAAGAAAATCGTTGGAGAAATTTTTTGTGAAAATCACGAAAAAGTGAAAAAAAAAAATCATTTAGTAAAGGTGGTAAAAACTAAACGCGCACTTTCGGTCATCCGATTTTTTTTTCAAACTCGGAATTTCAACAACGAATTTAATTCTAATTAACATTATTTAGATGACAGAATTGTAAAATAAACTTGAATAGCACTTTAGAGGAAAATCTAACCCCACCTCCTCCCCCCCCAAAGTGCCCTTAAATGAATTTTCACAGAGAAATGTTTTAAATCAAAGTTGTAGAGCTTTGTATGTTTAGTCGTTATACAAAGTTTGAAGAAAATTGTTGGAGCCATTTTTGAGAAAATCGCAAAAAACAAAAAAAAAATCTGGTGTGAAACACTCACACAACTTTCTCTTACTCCAGTTCTCAAAATTATAATTAACAAATTTTATAGTTTATGTACCTAATTTAATGAAATTCGTCGAAAACTGAAAAAAACTGTTCAGTAAAAGCGCACTTCCGGTTTACTAATTTTCATGAAACTCGGAATTTTGGCCATCTATTTATTTCTAATTAATTTTGTTTGGTTGATATTACAATTTTGATGAATTGTATAATCAACTATGATACCACTTTAGAGAAAGCTGTAACCCCACCCCTCCACCAAAGTGCCCTTAAATGAATTTTCCCGGAGAAATGTTTTAAATAAAAATTTAGCTCTTTGTATGTGTAGTTCATATACCAAGTTTAAAGAAAATCGTCGGAGCCATTTTTGAGAAAATCGCGAAAAAGTGAAAAAACTATTTAGTAAAGTTGTAAAGTAAACGCTTCCGGTCATTCATTTTTTTCAAACTCAGAATTTCAACAACATATTTAATTCTTATTAACATTATTAAGAAGGCAGAATTGTCTAATAAACTGAAATAACACTTTAGATGAAAACCTAACCCCACCCCTCACCCGGAAGTGCCCTTAAATGAATTTTCCCGGAGAAATGTTTCAAATCGCAAAATTGTAAAAAAACCAACTAGTGAAGTGGTACTTTCGGTTGAGGAATTTTGACAGATAACATACTGTCAGATCCCATGGTGATACCTAAACGGAATATCAAGTTATCAAGTTTCAGCTTTCTGCGGTTTTTCATTTTTGAGCTATGCTGTTCACATACACACAGACACACAGACACACAAACACACACACACACACAGACCATTTGCTAAAAACCACTTTTTTGGACTCAGGGGACCTCAAAACGGATATTTCCGGTGAAAACGCGATATCGAAAATTTGACACGATTACAATACTTCCTCTTACTAGGAGTAAGAGAAAGTAATAAAAACTAGTAAAGTGGTACTTCCGGTTGAGGAATTTTGAAAAGATAACCTACTGTGAGATTGCCTGGTGATACCTAAACAAAATATCCAGTTTGAACTTTCGTTTCGTTTTTGACAACTCGATTCTTCGTTTTCGAGCAATGCTGTTCATCCACTATTTTGGACTCAGGGGATCGCAAAAACGGATATTTCCGGTAAAAACTCGATTTTGAAAATTTGAGACGATTACAATAATTCCTCTTACTAGGAGAAAAAAAGGCCTTTTAGTTTATCCCTAAACATTTTAGGATGTATCCCATCTTCAGTAGGGCATATACATATATAACTAGTGAATTGCCACATTTAAAATTTGTTTAACAGTGACCAATCAATATTGCTAGTGTAACTGTTATATTGTTTTAGAGACTAAGGTACGAGGTTACATTAAGAAGCTGAGGAAGAAAATTTGTTAAAATGTGTTTTAAAGATTATTTTTATGAATGGTGGATGCTCGAAGGGGCGGGACCTAAGCGAATATGGCTCTTAACCCTCCCGCAATAAAAAACTCCCATTCCTAAGAAGATTCTCCCAGCAACTATCGGTCTGACTACCATAACTTTAGATATCCTAAAACACAAATTTGAGAATTGCCCAACCGAATCCAGTCAATACACCTACCAGGACCTTCAACTGTATCTTACTCAGATAGAGAAGATACAATAAATCTCTCTGTCTTTTATCTTTTATAAAACTTTTAGCCTGAAAGTATCCCACCGTGTCTCTCCAGTGCTTCTCGAAATTCCCTTTTCCTCCATTGTTTAACTTCTCTGTCACGAAATTGCTTACTGATGATAAGCTTGCAGGCTCGGGACCACAAAATGGTAGTATAGATCTCACCTTAGCCAAGTCTTCCGCCCTATTATTGCCTTCTACACCCGTACATCCAGGTACAGAAGAGCTTTACCCTGCTCTTCTGAGGAGGCTCTTAAGTCCTCCTTACATTCACTCACTAGTTTAGAGCTCCAGTTCAAGTGTCTTTAATGCTGTTTGAGATCATAGAATATCCTCAACTCCCAAAAAGAAGATCTTTTCCCTGCCACTCTTCCATCATGCAACACATTCAGCGATACCAAAGATCTCAGCCTGGAAAACAGTGATTATACCCCCTATAGCCACAGATCTTTCTTTGTTCAGTCTTTGCCAAGCTAAGTCCTGCTCTGGACAGGCTAATTTTATTCGGCCCGTAGCCATCAGAGTAATAGCAAACAATTGCCTTACTTTCCTCCAATAGCCCTTTGAGGGTGTCCTTCCCCATACTGCTAATTCTGATGTTATAATCTCTCTCAAATCTCCACTACTTTTTCGACACTGAAACCAATATTCTCCAATTTTGGATTCCCAAAAATGCATTTAATGGTTCTTAGTATTATTTAAGTAATAACAATCGTACATTGTATTAATGTTAACACTTTAGAGGGAGTTGCATCTCTCCAGAAACCCGAAAATGCAATTTACCCAGAGAAATTTTTCACATAAATGTGTTAGGCCTGTATGTGGTTTCTTCTGTATGCGAAGTTTCTTTTACTGTAAGGCTTATCTTCACTGCTTTAAGTCTTTAAAAGTTCTTACCTTCTCTGAGCGAAAATTGAAAAAAAAAACTGAAAGTCGCACCTTTTGTTGCTTGATTTTGAAAGAAATCAGGTTATTTCTTTCATCCTATGTGTCTAAAGGATTCTATATCAAGGACAAGTTATCCATCCTTATACATCGCTATTCTCGCCAAATCAACAAGTAATCTCTCTCTCTCTCTTTCTCTCTCTCTCTCTCTTGTTATTTCTTTTAATCTTGCCTTTCTTTCACAATTTATCCTCAATTGATATTCTGAGTCTTAATCATTTATTACACGGCAATATCAACTCAGAGTTTAGTTTATATTTATTAATTTACTAATTTCCTTAGTAGCAAACGGTATATTGTATATATATATGTGTGTGTACATGTGTGTGTTAATGGAATATGAAAAAATGAAGCCAGTGTTATTCCATTCCATCTTGTTATTCCATTTACCGCAACAGACACGAAGTTTTCGAGCAAATTCCATCATCCAGAAGTGCAACGAATTCACTGAATGGTTGAATGTGATTTCCTTGAAAATGACTTAGATTTCGTATACTATCTACCCAAATAAATATCTATCATTTATTTACTTGAAACAACTCGGGAAAACTGATTTTTTTTAGAAGGGCGTTTTGAGGGCAAGGTAGCTCCTGTAGTGGAATCAATTGTCGTGATTCCTGAGGTATGAAGTTAGATGTCTTGAAGAGGGATTTATTAGGCGGAAGTTAGTTTAGAGAGTTATTGCTTGAATTACTAACACTGAATTTATAAAAATAGAATATATTTTAACAATAATTTGAATGAGCCTAATGGTAACTACAATTAATATGATTTGATAAAAGTAAATAAATAATTTTAAGAGTTAAATAACAAATAATTTAATATGATTAAAATAAATAAACTAATATGCACAACTATGAAAATAATTATAAGTAAAACCTTGTATAGGGACGCGCTCGGAACTCAAGTATAACTGCTGCTGTAAAATGATACTGATATAATGATGTGGCTACTCGTATAATGATGAATGATATAATGATCCCCTCTTCCAGTGGGGCGAAGTTTATATTAGTCTTATTCACACACTGTCAAGTGTGTAAGTAAGTTCTCACACTAAGACATCTCTAGTAGCGTGCGACCTTGGTTAGGTCGGCGACCAGTGATTCAGGTCAGTGGCCAGATTTGGTCGCCCATCGGCGACTTTCAAAGACCAGGTGGCTTCTGTTCAATAGACAGGGCTTTATCGGTGCTTGTCTAGGTATACCTTTGTATTGAAAAGGCAGCAGCCGGCTGTGGGGCCACTAGTTATAAATTATACTTTCCTTTTGTTATATTTTGTGAAGGCTTTGACATTGATATGTCATTACATACACTCCTTTAAAGGTTTTGAATTTCTTTTGCAATTTTCTCGGAATCGGTAACAACGATTTTCTTTAAACTTTTTAAATATTTTGACTGCATAAATATAATTCTATAACTTTTATTGAAAATTATTTGTTTGGAAAAACGGATTTTTACTGAAGTTTTGCAGAATTTGTGGCGTTAAAATTTCATATGTTATTTGATTTCTTTCAATGCTATTAACACTGTCTTCTGGACTACAAAAGTGCAATAAGTGAAAGTCGTGTGAGGTTTTTTTTAATTCCAAGGACAGCAAAGCAATATTTATTGCAAACAGATTCATTCCTGAAATAATTTTGGCAAGGGCAATGTAATGGGATCTGAATAATAAAGCATTCATAGGATGCGAAGAGCGAGGAAAAACACATTAATTGAACCAAATTTAGTTACTCCCCCACATAGACCAGACTAAAAAGGGATAGTTCGATTCATATAAATAGAGCGAGAACTATGTACAGTTCAGGACAGTTTTTACACAGTTTACGACGAGTTAACAATCCGTCAGCAACCTTGTACTACTTTCTCGTTACTCACCCAGTCTGTCTCTTTATATTTCTCTCGCTACCTAACTTCTAATAATAATATAATAATAATAGTGTTTATTAAAATAAATGTACATTTTCTTTTCTTTACAAAAATAAAAAACCACAAACACTTGAGCATGGACCATGGTCCGTCTGCCAAGTTGACTCATGTTTAACTGATTGAACTAATAGCTAATTACATATTTAGATTTTTCTTTTAATTTGTACAAAATTGAGCTTATAAAAACAAACGTAAAAAGAGAAAAAAACCAAAACACATACATGTTACTGGTTAGAATACAATATATCACAATATATTCTTATTACAAAAAGAAAGAGGAAAGCTGTTTTAACAATTAATGCAATTACAAAATTTGATAATGCCTTAATCAAAATTAAATTCTCTTATAAGAAATAATCTATATGCCCATGCCTCCCGTGTATACCTATATATGTTCTGCCAGCCATACATCCCATTTAAATAATTAACCACCTCCTCCCTAGCCAGATAGTTCTTACCTAACCATCTTATTCTAAATTCCTGCAACACGGGACATAATCCAACAAAATGTACAACATTCTCAATATTCCCCGTATTGCACAAGGCACATTGATAGCCAGATTCAGACCTGCCAACACTATAATTAAGACTAAATAATTCACCCCTCAATTTCATAATAACATTTATAAGATCTGCAGAATTACTATTGATAATGTAATGCCTTACCCCCAAATCACTATTTAATTCTTTATATAATTTGTGAAATTTCGAACCTAACTTCTATTTTACTGTAAAGTCCTTGCAGTCTTGTGTGTTCTATTCATTATACAGTGTTCAGTATATCATCTAGTTTATTTCTCTAAAATCCATTCTCTCTAATTCTCAAAGTGCTATCCTAGTTGATTATACAATTCTATCATCCAAACATAATTAGTTAGAAATAAATAGATGGCTGAAATTCCGAGTTTCAAGAAAATTAGTAAACCGGAAGTGCGCTTTTACTGAACAGTTTTTTCAGTTTTCGACGAATTTCATTAAATTTGGTCACAAACTATAAAATTTGTCAATTATGATTTTGAGAACTGGAGTAAGAGAAAGTTGTGTGAGTGTTTCACACCAGATTTTTTTTTTTTTGAAGTTGATTCATAAAACTTATTGATAAATTAAAATAATCGGATAACAGTCAACATTAAAGATAACTGGCGCCACTTACTACTAAACGATTGGAATAATACTTTTCTTTTTCTTTGTTTTCGTATTTTATCATACATTTTTTCTTTTTACATGTTAGCAAGTTTTTGTAGTCTTTGAAAAATGTTCGATTTGGTATATTGGTTAGGTTAGTAAAAGGGTAAACGGATGTTTGTGGCCAGGTAGTTGTCTGACAAGGAAAGGTCCGGATAACTTCCGTGCAACCAATACCATGTCCGGTTTTGCTACTCTATTACTTCCACTATAACACCCACTGGCCCGAACCAGGGCGCTTTTCCAGTTTGTATAACCATTGGGAATTGAACACTATAACAGAGAAAATAAAACTACGAAAAAAAAAATACATCTTCTCATCCCCCTAGACTTGAAAAAAATAAAAAATAAAAAAGATAAAAATAAAAATAAAAAGTTAGAGAGAGCTTATATCATAAAGTTCACAATATTGCAAAAAAACTTTTTCCATTAAAATTTATTACAATTTGCTCTTGATTTTTTTAAGAGTCCTCGAGTTTTTTTTGGGGGGGCGGTAAGTCCATAAAAATACAAATTTCCAATTTACTGGCAAATTGTTGACAAAAAACGGTAAGTTAATGTTTACAGTGGGCTGTAAAATGTATTACATTCTCCCAAGGTATCATGTCCAGTTAAGTTTAGGGACTGAATTTAAAATAAGTAAAACCCACTGAGAATATGACTAAGGGTGTTTTTATATGTCCCTAGTAATGCCTGATTAGAAATTACAATTTACACATTATCTTCTTAAATATTTGATATCTCCACGTGAATCTTTCATTTTCTAAATGTACTTTTTCTTGTATAAAATTCTTCATTTTATTGAGAAAATAAAATCCAAAATGAAAAAGAAAAAAAAAACAGTTGTAATTTTGATTAACAACTTTTACTGAAATTGAAAGGAACTTAATAGATAGTGTCAATTTATCAAAGTTGAATTTTTAATAGATATAAGTGTTTTGAGGACACCACTATAAAAAAAAAAAAAAAAATCTGATATGATACGCTCAAACAACTTTCTCTTATTCCAGTTCTCAAAATTATACTTGACAAATTTTTAAATGTTGGTGTACCAAATTTAATGAAATTCGTCGAAAACTGAAAAAAAAAAAAACCTATTCCAATAAAAAAGCACTTCCGGTTTACCCAATTTTCTTGAAACTCGTAATTTTGTGGCAGTCCATTTATTGCTAATTAATTTTGTTTGGATAATAGATTTTTGTATAAACAACCTTTCTCCCAAAAATTGTTTGTAAAAGGGCTTGTAAGTATATATGTTTAAGAGAGTGAAGTATTAGTAATAATCAAGAAATCACCACTGTTTTTAAAATAAATATATTATTCTCTAAGCAAATTTAAGTACATTACAATATCACAACTGTATCTTAATAAATGATGTATATCTAGAATAAACGCAAATCTCTATCACAGGGCATGAGCTTAAGTGAGCGATTCCTGAAGCAAGTGTTCTGGCTTTGAAAGCAGAATGCAGGCTGTCTTGAAGGAATGCCCTCACTAGCGAGGGGATTTTCTTTTACAAAAGAGTTGGCCTAACGGGTTCTTGTGCCTTTGTTTCTTTAATTGCAATGACCTTATATTTCAGTACCTGACTCTAAATACACTCTTTCTGAAGGTAAATTCACTATTTATTTTCCAAAACTGCTTCACTTAAATATTGTCAAAATTCACTCAACTATTTTTCAAAACTATTATTTTTGCATTTCTTTCTTCCACTACATTGGCCAAAAGTTTAATGTTGCGTCTTCTAAACGAAATAGCAAGTTTCAGCTTACTGCGATTTACGGTTTATTTGGTTGTTTTCCAATTTCTAAAAATCCACTTTTTTCGTTTTCAGAGGACCTCAATATTTCCGGTAAAAACTCAATGTCGCAAAATTGTACAGGATCGCAAAATTTTATCTTACACATACAATGATCTTTATAATTTATCTCTTGTTTATGTAAACTAAAAAAAATTACAAGAAATTTCGATTAGGCAATACGACGTGGTGATTGCCTGCTACAAATGTTTCCATCAAAATCCATCATCAGTATAAAACGTTAGCTTTTTTTTTTTTATACACCAAAACTAGTCTTAAAAATCATATCAACAAAAAACTTTTCCTTGCTTATCTTTAAAAAAAAAAACAATTGATAAAGGAAAAATCTTATTTTATTACTTTTCACTATAAAAGTTTTATTGTTGAATATGAATAAACAATAGTAAAAAAAAAACTCTGTATATTAATGTTAATCTATAAAATTACCGGCAAAGGTATTAAAAACAATTGTGAATGACTTAACGGCCGGTCGGGCTGGAAGGCGTGAAATTACTTTGCACACTCTAGTTAGGATAGATGAATGAATTGTGCTATTTACGAATTCTATGACTTAATCTATCAAAAGGAGATTTAAATGAAATTAAATACTCAAATTGTTCTTATCTTATATACCACGTCTGTCAGCTTTACTTATATAAATTAAGAAAATGTTTATAGATAAGACAGTAATTATATTAACGTAAAGAAATTAAATCGTTTCATTAATAATAATTATTATTATTATTATTATTATTCAAATTCTAATTAATTTTCATTCTCATATCACATTATGAGAAAAACATTTTGTAATTTGTTTGATTTGAATTGAATCCTTCTTAGTGGACTGTATTTTTGATATGTTAATTAAGTTGCTGAGCCCATCTCTCGAATATTGTATGCCTGGATATGAAATAAATGAGCTATTCTATAAAGCATTGTATTTTTCTTATACAACATGCTCTGAACTGATTATTATAAGTCCGTATAAGACGACGACGTCAACTAAACGACTGCTAGAGTCACACTGACTGAACATTATAAAAGGGCCGCTAATACTTACAAAACTAAATAAAATAAAAACAAAATTCGCAGCAAGCTTAAATAGAAGGTTCCATTTAAGGTACCCTTTTGAATCTGAAAAGTACAAAACCTATCCATCAACCGGAAGTACAATTTCATTATTTTTTTTTCTATTTTTCGCTAACCATCTAAACACATAAATATCTGATCACTCTTATCCTAAATCACTCTTATTTGACTCATTTTTGGTGGAAAATTTATTTTTTTTATGGTGGGGATGGGGTTACAATTAGTGGCTCTGCCACCTATATAATATTAAGATACATTAAAAGATTTCCTTAGAATCTCAAATTTGAAGAAAATCAGTTAAACGAAAGTGCGACTTTTTTTTATTTTGGAAAGGGCATGCGCTTCGATCTTTATGATCTATTGTGCTATGCCCCCAGGGTGCCGCAGGCTGCTCACAGAACCCAGGCGGACAACACCTCCATCATTTTAAGATCCCCAAGGAAACCGTAATAACCTGACGGACTCTAGGGAGGGTATATTCCCCTCCTCTTCTTGTAGATTTGTAGATTGTTGTTTGGAATTATTGCACTGCGACCTGAAAGATCTATTGTGCCCCCCGGAGTCTTCTCCAAAGCCCAGCCGGCCTCCAAGCAGCATTCTCTAGCTACAGACAACACTGCCCATCAGCGGACAGTGAGTTGAAGAGGCTTCTAGAAAGAAAGAAAAATCTAATGGCAGCATGCTGGATTCGAACCCGGGACCTCCGTGTTGCTAGTCCAGCGCCCTTCCCTTTGAGCTAATCCCTTCCTTCTCCCTTGGCTTTCGCCAATTAACTAGGGACGGAGACCCTAGTACTGTGTTTATCCTTGTCTGTAAAGGGTAGATTGTATGCAGTTTAAGTGTATTGTGTACTGTTCTGATGAAGTGCATGGAGTACTTAGCTGTGGTAACCCGTGGGGTCGCTATTCCCAAAGTAACTGCATGCAACATATACCCCTTGCGGGCTACTCCTCTTGTAACTACCATGTTCTTAAATCTTCTCAGGGTGGCAGCCTCGTAGTCCGTTAGGAGATGCAATGGAGTTTCTCCTTCATCTCCTCACAGAATCTGCATGTGCTGTCACTCTTCAAACCCAGATTCGTCGGGTGTCCTCTTAGTCGACAATTCCCCGTGAGGTAACCTGTATTTTTTTAATTTTTTTGTGGGGAATTATTTCTGATGATTTTCTGTAAAAATTTGGAATGTACATTGCCCAGAGAAAATAATTAACTAGCAAATTATAATTGTATAAATTTTATATCATGATTTTTATGATATACTTTACTTTTCTAAAACACAGAACTTCTAAAATGGATTCCATTACTTATCCAGTATATTTTATGGAATAGTTGGCAAAATACTAAGACAAATTGGCGAGATAAGAAGGGGAAATTGTCTGCACTGTTATAGGATCATTTACATTTCTCGCTGCTATAGTTCACATCTGTATTCTATCTTATGTACATTCTGTAGTTCAGGTAATACTCTATCTTGTCTAACATCTTGTATCCACAATAGCAACCGCTACAATAACAAATTTATAATCATAACCAAGAGAAATTCTGCCTCCACTCCTGTTGGACTAAAACTGTGTGGGCCCAAACATTCCACCACTCCTCACCAATTCCCAATATTCATAACAAAATTAATTGCAAAAAATAAATCATTTTAAAGATGAAAATTATACTTTTATTATATTTTGTTTGAAAAGTTATGGATAATATTCCTTCTACGGTAGGCACTTATATATTTTAGAAATCAGAAATGATAATTAATAATTAATACAAAACTTGTTTATTCGTTTTGGTTATAAATAAATAAAAATTATAAAAGCATTGCGAATCACTTAGGTCTTTGGATGGAGACAGCTTCAATGATTTCGCCCATATTGCAATAGAATTTCTCAGGATAGTGTTGACTCTGGCAAGAAACAGGATAGATAACTTATAGAACAAGCAGGAGAGGTGCATGACGAATAAACCTACTTCCATCTTGCACGTAAATGACTGCAGGTATGTAATGGCACTTAATTGTTCCTTCCTTTCATGTGAAGTTGCGTTTTTCCATATAGAAATCTGCTTAAAAACGGAAATCACCAAAATTCTAAAACTTCTGTTTGAATGATTTGAATATCTGTTATTTTATTCCTATTGACATTGAAACGTCCTGCAGCTATATTAAGTCAGGGTTCTCGCGTCTATTCCACACCCAAAAATCACCTTGAGCACTAATAAATTTTGATTAGATGTTTGGGTCCATAGTGCTCGGAAAAATATGTGATTTTTTTCCTAAATATTAGCTTCATTTTATAGTCAACGAAGGAGGATTTTGAACACTCGTTTATTGCCAAGATATTTTGGCAAACTGTGTTAGAGGCAAGAATTTAAACATTAATGAGGATTAGTGGAATTACGTCCTTTAGTTACTAACAAATATATGAATAAGAACAATGTTACTTTATATAAATCTACAACTATTCATGTTATAAAAGTACTATCCTATATGCAGCAAACAAAGTAGCTGATATATGCAACCAGTTAAGTCTAACGCGCCCACTGGCAAAAACTAAACTCATCTCCATTCACTGGACTTTCACCCTCATACTTGTACACTTGCCCAGATATCTACATGCAGTACATAAACATAAACCTAGAAGCTATAATATATCTTCGCGCTACTACTGTACACTACATCTACTCTACAACTAAAAATCCCACCAGCTGTCCTACTTTAAACAACATAAATTTTGGACTTAGCCCACGAAACAATGTATTTCAAGTAAAACTTCAAGGTTGAACTTCTGATTCTAGTACAATTCCACATAAGATGGGTAATATGTAATCTCATAAAAATTAGAAGTATCGAGCACTCATTTAGGGTAAATAAACTGTTTTTAGGGTTTAATGTATGGCAGTATTATAAGAGGTGTATTGGAATCAGATGTCTTGGTATCGGGAGTTGAAGTGAGGAGTAAGTGTTGTTAGTTAGAGAGTTTTAGAGAGTTGTTATTCGAAATACGTACTACTGATTTACGAAAATAAACTATATTTTAACAAATAATTTAAAGTGTTTTGAAATAGATAAACTAAGATGCACAATTGTAAATGAATATAAGAATTATGAAATGATTAATAATATTAAAGAAATAGTGTTTAAAACCTTGAATAGGGACGCGCTCGCGATGTGTGAAACTTAACTGCTTGATAACTTGAACTTGACTGAGTGAACGATGACTGATGATTAACTGATGTCGTACTGGCACTTAACTGATTTGTAACTGATAGATAACTGATGTATAACTGCTGATATATAACTGATGAATAACTCGTGGAATACTGATGAATGACTGATGTACGACTGATCCCCTCCTCCTGTGGAGCGACGTTTATATTCGCATCACTCACACATGATGTGTAAGTACGTGCCACACTAAGACATCTCTCGTAGTATATTGACCTCGGAAGTTAGCAAGGGCTGTTTGATAACAGACGGTAGCCAGGTGGCCTCTTGAGTGTACAGTGACCCTTGTATAAAGGAAATACAGGCCAGGTGTACGTTGACCCTTGTTTGAAAGGGTTTTGCCGGCGGTTCTTTTGACTGTATATCGACCCCTGTTTGAAAGGGTTTTGCCGCGGTTCTTGATCTGCAGATAGCGGCTGGCTGGAACCACTAGTTATAATTTTTAGATTTATTTATTATTTAAAAATTATATCTTCTTTCTTCTTGCCATCACATCACAGAGGGTATAACTTAAGTCAGTGCTTTAAATCAGTTTAATGCAACTATTGTTAGACTGATTTCGAATGTTTTAATTTACCGATTTATATCATTTATCTACAACTCCATATAACATATTACTTAGTTCCTGCCAAATTGGTAATTCCTAAACATCTTGTGCGCAATACATTGAGAAACAGATGTTTTGTAAACAAGACAAGTTCTAGGAATGAAAAGTGATTATAATATTTTGTATGATGACAAAATACGATCATAAACAATTAACCAAAAAAAAATTCTAATTACTTTATTGTTTAATTAAAGTTCCTTCTATTAGATTAAATCCACAGGATTGACAATTTGTTTTGTGATATAAAAATCTGTTGTGGTTAATAAAATGATCTTTTTTTTTTTACTTTCTCTTACTCCTAGTAAGAGGAAGTATTGTAATCGTGTCAATTTCGATATCGAGTTTTCACCGGAAATATCCGTTTGAGGTCTCCTGAGTCCAAAAAAGTGGTTTTTAGCGAATGGTCTGTTTGTGTGTGTGTGGTGTGTGTGTGTCTGTGTGTGTGTCTGTGTGTGAGTCTGTGTGTGTGTATGTATGTGAACAGCATAGCTCAAAAACGAAAAATCGTAGACAAGTTCAAACTTGATATTACGTTTAGGTATCACCATGGGATCTGACGGTGCGTTATGTGTCAATATTCCTCAACCGGAAGTACCACTTTACTAGTTGTTTTTTTTACGTTTTTGCAATTTTCTCACAAATGGCTCCGAAGATTTTCTTTAAACTTGCTATATCAACTACACATACAAAAGCTACAACTTTTATTTGAAACATTTCTCCAGAAAATTCATTAAGGGCACTTCTGCGGGAGGGGTGGGGTTAGGTTTTCATCTTAACTGCTGTTTCAGTATATTAGACAATTCTGTCATCTAAATAATGTTAATTAGAATTAAATATGTTGTTGAAATTCCGAGTTTGAAAAAAAATAGATAACCGGAAGTGCGTTTTTACTGAAATATAATTTTCAGTTTTCTGGTATTTTCTCGAAAATGGCTCCAACGATTTTCTTTAAACCAGCGTTGTTAACTATACATATAAAGAGCTACAACTTTTATTTGAAACTTTTCCCCTGATAAATTCATTTAAGGGGACTTTTGGGGGAGGGGGGTTATGTTTTTCTTTAAAATGCTATCACAGTTGATTATACAATTCTGTCATCCAAATTGAAATAACTAGAAATTAATATATGACCCAAATTCCGAGTTTCAAGGAAATTAGTAAACCGGACAGTTTTACTGGACAGTGTTTTCACTTTTCGACGAATTTCATTAAATTTGGTACACTAACTATAAAATTTGTCAATTATAATTTTGAGTACTGGAGTAAGAGAAAGTTGTGTGAGTGTTTCACACCAGATTTTTTTTTTTTTTGAAAAAGAAGAAACAAATATATTTTCTCGCTCCTATATATCAGTAGGGTAGTTAGGGGGTTTCTGGCCAGGGGCTATGTTACTAGTCTTGGGGGTTGCAAGAGCGCTGCTGCCATCATCCAAATCAATGACCTTAATTAAAGACAAGAACTGAACTGAACTGAACATTAAGGTCATCGGATGATATCTTTATTAGTCATCGATTTGGATGATGTGATGACGTCATCGATTAAGCTCATTGATTTAGATGATGGCAGCAGCGCTCTTGCAACCCCCAAGACTAGTAACATTGCCCCTGGCCCAGAAACCCCCTAACTACCCTACTTATATCTATTTCCTGTAGGTGTTTTTACACGAGTAACAAAAAAAAATGACATATTGCCGAAAATATTTGAGTGGACATTGTTCGGCAATATTGCCAGAAATGTTGCAGCAACAATATTATTGCAGCTTGTTGTCGGGCAAGTATTTTTATGCAACATTTCCAGTAATGTAATCTTTCAGCTTTCCGTCGTGGCCATTGCCATGTAAAGGCACTTACTTAGATCTACAGGTTGAGACTGCGTCAATGGATTATTTGTAATAAACCGACGTTTTACCTATCTTACAATGGACTTCTTCCGGGTAGGTGTCGCCTCATGTTGTTTCAGCTTAAAGACGACATTACCCTGAAGAAGTCTATAGTAATATGAACGAAATATCAGTTTATAAAGAAACCAATGACGTGATCTCAACCCGAAGATCTAAGTGTTTTACATTTCCAGCCACATTTACAGCCATACGTTGCCGATGATTGCATGTTTACATGTAGACGAACTGCTTTTATTTGTGACTAAATGGCCAAGAAAAAAACTTCTCAACCGCTTTTTTATTGATTTGAACTTACTATACTAACTGATGGATGACACTGTAATTTCGGCAGCCGTCAATAAAACAAAAAACAAAAAAAAGAGAGGAAAAGAAATATGCAATGTAGATAGAATAGAATAGAAACGTGGGGGGGGTGAGCCTTATTCCACTGCGACCTACAAATGGATGGTCTATTGTGGATCCCCTTAAGTTACAGAACAGCCCCCAGCTTTGCCCTCCTAAACAATCCTAGCAAAGCTGAGAGCGGTTCCGTCATGAAGCTTCCAGCTTCGAGATTGCCCGTCCCCAATTGAAGAAACCTAATCCTCGCCAGGCCGGCGAACTCACAAAGGATTTGCGCCGGGGTCTCCTCTTCTACCTTGCAGAACGGCATACCGCACTATCCGCAAGTTGTAGGTGGTGCATGTGTCTATTCAGCCTACAATGCCCTGTTAGTAAACCCACAATTAACCTTATATCCCTTCGAGTCTGGCTCAGTAGGTCTCTGGTAAATTTAGGCAAATGTCTTTTAATGAAGAGCTTTGCCTGCCTCTGTCCTGGTGTTCCCTCCCACTAACGCAGACGCTGATCTTCTATCCAACCCCTGATAGAAGTTTGGATAAGACTCCTGGACAAGCCGCAGAAGGGTTCGGGGCCTATGCAATGTAGATGCGTAAAAGTGAAAACATAATTTAACTGTGGAAACGATTATAATCGTTTGATTATAATTATAATTTGATAATAAGAATTGATATTGATAATTATCAATAGTTACCTGATAGGAGCACATCGTGGTCTAAGTGCCAAACTTCTTCGGAGGCCCCGGTTTTAGATTATCTGATTAAAAACTGCAAGAGTGAGGCTGGAGTATTTTTGAACTGTTACTAAAGACAAATGGCCCAAAGATAAAAGAAAAACAAAAATTTGATGTGAAACACTCACACGACTTAATCTAATTTATTACCGACGTTTTGGCTACCTTACAACGGGCTTCTTCAGGGTAGGATTCGCCTCAATGTTATTTCAGCTTTAGAGACGACACTACCCTGAAGAAGTCTATAGTAATAAGGACTATACACCGATTTTGCCCTGACGGGAATCAAACCCTGAATTCTCGCATGAAAGGCAAGAGCGCTATCCACTAGGACCAACTCGTGAGGACAAAACCAATTAATCTTGTGGAAATATCGGTTTATAACGAAACCACTGACGCGATTTCAACCCTTAGACCCTAAGTGGTTAACATTTCCAGCAATATTTACAGCCACAGGTGACCGTTGATTGCTAGTGGTTTACTTGTAAATTAATACAATTACATGTAAATTAATACAATTTAATCAAGAAATTTTCTTTAAAATTGCAACGTCACAATGTTTAGTTGGGCTGGTCATAAAAATGGTTAGTGGGGGGATTTTACTTGTATAACTTAGCGGCCTTATGAGGAGCGCTGTATATTTTAAAACCAATAAAAAAAAAAAAAAACCTATGGCGCAACAGCCCATGAAGGTCCAAGGCTTGCCGGACAGCGATTTGAATAGAGGGACGTGTCGTAAGCACGCCGTAGTTCCCACACCGTTTAGGTTTAGGCCTTCGCTACCTAGGGCGCTACTAACTGTAGCTTCCCACTTTTTAACACGATGCTGGGTCAACACTGACTTTGTCCTCACGGGAATCAAACCCTGAATTCTTGTAAGAAAGGCGAGAGCGCTATCGACTAGGACCAACGCGTGAGGACAAAACCAAGTAATCTTGTGGTAGTTTAAGTTTAAACTAACTGACAAACCTCCAATAAATAACTCTCTAAAATCTTCTTCTTTTTTTTGGTCAGCAAAATGTTGCAAATAAAAGTGATACGTTTCTATCTATGCAACATGCACTGCAAGTTTAAAGAAAATCCTTTTAATAATGAAAGTTTTCGAGAAAATTCGAAAAAAAAACACAAAAACGTATTCTATAAAAAATCGCACTTCCAGTGAATCTATTTTCTTCAAATTTAGAATTCTATCCATATCTTAATGTGTATTAATGTGATGTATGTGGTAAAACCATTTATTACACTGAATTGGTACTTTAGAAGAAAGCTTAACTACCTTTAAGTAAAGTGGCACTTCCGGTTGATGGATTTTAACCCAAATTATATTTTTATATGCGATAATAATACCTTAAAGTTGGTTGCATTTTTGGTGAAAACTCAGTTTCAAAAATGTGCTACGATCGCATTACTTCCTCTTACAAAGGTATGGGAAAGTAAAAAAAAAAAAAAAAATGTCAATCCAAAGTTATAAATTGCCATTGGATCAATTTATTTGAGATTTTCTAGGAAATTTAGTTCATTTTTTTTATAAACGCTTCATATTGAGTAGGAAAATGGCTGACAAGCAAGTTCTTAGGCCTACACAACGTGCAATTATCTTTAATATTCTTTTCCAAGAATAGTAATCAAATTTTTTCTCTATTTATTTTTTTTTCCTCGTCCTTTATTAAAAATAGACAAATATTACGCCATAAATGTTTTTATTATTTCATATTTTTATACCCTTTTTTTTTTTTTTAAACTACATAATTCTATGGGCGAAACAAAAAAATCTGGTGTGGACACTCCACACAACTTTCTCTTCTCCCATTCTCAAATGATAATTGACGAAATTTTTATAGTTTGTGTACCAACTTTAATGAACTTCGTCGAAAACTGAAAAAACTGGTGCAGTAAAAGTGGGCGCACTTCCGGTTTACTAATTTTCTTGAAACTTGGAATTTTGGTCATCCATTTATTTCTAATTAATTTTGTTTGGATGATAGAATTGTATAATCAACTATGATAGCATTTAAAAGAAAAACATAACCTTACCCCTTCCCCAAAAGTGCCCTTAAATGAATGTTCCTAGAGAAATGTTTTAAATACAAGTTGTAGCTCTTTGTATGTGTAGTTGATGTACCAAGTTTGAAGAAAATCGTCGGACCCATTTTTGAGAAAATCGCGAAAAAGTCAATAAATCATTTAGTAAAGTGGTAAAGTAAACGCACTTCCGGTTATCCGATTTTTTTCAAACTCGGAATTTCATCGACATATTTAATTCTAATTAATATTATTTAGATGACAGAATTGTCTAATAAACTGAAATAGCACTTTAGATGGAAACCTAACCCCACCCCTCCCCCAAAAGTGCCCTTCAATACATTTTCCCGGAGAAATGTTTCAAATAAAAATTGTAGTTCTTTGTATGTGTGATTGATGTTTGAAGTTTAAAGAAAATCGTCGGATCCATTTTTGAGAAAATCGCAAACAAGTAAAAAATCCAACTAGTAAAGTGGTACTTCCGGTTGAGGAATTTTGACAGATAATGTACTGTCAGATCACATCGTGATACCGAAACGGAATATAAAGTTCGAACTTTCTGCGATTTTTCGTTTATGAGCTATGTATGTGTTCACATACACACATACATACACACACACACACACACACACACACACTCGGACACACACACACACACACAGACCATTTGCTAAAAACCACTTTTTGGACTCA